>CAMRHE010000372.1:1527500-1682500 GCA_947044405.1 Leptodactylus fallax | reverse complement strand
GAGGAACACCTTCAATAAAAAGGGCATCAGCAAGGGATTTGACTTCCATCCAGAAGGGGCGGATCCCTGAGCAATCCCAGAAAATGTGGCACAGTGTACCCACCTCTACCTGGCAGCACCAACAAAGGGAAGGGATGCTAGGCTTAAGAGAATGTAGCAAGGCGGGGGTGTGGTACCAGTGCATGAGTAACTTATACTGGGTCTCGCGGAAAGTAATACATGTGGAGGATTTAGCTGCACGAGATCAAATAATTTGCCACTGCCCGGGCAAGATCTGCCTGTCCAGAGCCCCGGACCACTTAACCATATACCTGTGGGAGATGGGGGCCTGTCCCTCAGGAGAGGAAAGGAGCCTGTAGATACCCAATATCAAACCTATCGTGGAGGTACCCACCTGTGAGACCTTTTCAAAGGCAGTAGGAATCGAGACCCTCAGGGAACCAAACTGGGAAGACACGAAGTGGACAATTTGCTGGTAATGGAACCACTCAGAGGTAGGCAGGTGTAACACAGAAGTGAAGTAATCAAAAGGGCCTGAGCTCCAAGGTCAACGGATCCACCAGGTTGGCCCAGTTTACTCCAGGGCTGCACCATAGCTGCCGTGAGTCCCTGTGGGAGGAGTGGATTGTACAGAAAGGAAACCATAGAGCAGGGGTCAGCAACCCCCAGCACTGGTGCCGGAGTTGGCACCCAAGGCATATCTACCTGGCACAGGACTCTCTCTGCTTTTTTAAACAAATGGCAGTGTTGGTTCAGGTGGCAATCTCTCTCTAACCGTCGATGTAAATGCATTCGGAGGGGAGGAGGTGGCGGGAACATGAGGCACAATGTCTAGGTGTCCAGACCAGTAGCCTAGTCAAAGGTCAGCAACTACCTGTGCAATTATAATATGGCAGCTAAATTTGCCTTCATTCATTTCAATAAGACTGTAAAAATTTGTTTGGATTTCTTCAGCAAAAAGACTAGGCTGTGTGATGGGCATCCTCTGCCCCCACAAAGCAGGCTTAATGCATATTACACTTAGCTCCATGTCAAGTCCAAATATGAAAAATTTTGCTAAAGGATCACGTTGAAATGTAAGCTCAACTAACGACTAACTGGTTGCAGTTATGGTTTGCGTTATATGACTTTCATGTAGGACAGTGTTTCCCAACCTTTTCAAACTCAGGGTTCCAATGGGAAAAAAAAAAAAATTCCTTGGAGCACCCCTACCAAATAATTTTTACCAAAAGTCAAAAAACATCCTAAGGATGAAGTTAACATTGCATAAAGGAATGGTATCACCCTTCTAAATAGTTCTAGAGTGTTGAGGCCCCCTGTTGGTAATCATCGATTTAGGAGAACGACACCCTTACAATTATTACACTGCACACTGAGTACTTCATCTTTTGATTTTGATTTTTTTTTCCAAATCGGCACCCCAGACTAAAAAGGTTGCTGACCCCTGCCATAGAAGAACATGGAGAGGCAGGGGAAAAAGTTTGGAGCAGGTGACCTAGGAGAGGGGGTGGAAGGGAGGGGAGAAGAATGGGACCACAGGAATGCATTAAGGTGGATCGGTGCTAGCCAAAGCTTCTCAAGCTCGACCTACTTCGTGTAAGCCTACGGAGCAGCCCAGAATGGAATACAACGCAAGTGGGATGCCCAATAGTAATGCAGGACATGTGGGATCGCCAACCCCCCCTCACCCCTTCCCGACAACATCACCGAGCGGGGGATATGATGACGTTTATCATTCCAGATAAACTGGAAGATCAATTTTTGGAGGCCACGTAGCTCCGAGCAAGGGACAGCGATTGGGAGCGTCTCAAGAAAGTAAAGAAGCTTTAGGAGGAGGGTCATTTTGACAGCAGTAACGCGGCCTATGAGAGAAATATGAATGGGGCGTCACTTATCTAAAAGAGAACGTAATTCACTAAACAGGCGAGGATAATTAACTGAGTATAGGGTGGATTAGGAAGGAGACAACTGAATTCCCAAGTAACGGAGGGTCAATGTGTTTTGATCTCTAGAATCCAGGACATATTCCCGAGGAGTGACTCTCTCTTATAAACTGTTTTAGGTAAGGAGGATAATAGTAAGAAGGGGCACAGGAGATTGGGGGTGCAGATATTTTGCTCCCAACTTCCCATGTGGGGGTGTGAGATATTGTATGGTGAAAAGTCATTTATAGATTTACGATAATGATTAAATAAAAAGCAGTTAATAGATAAATGTATTACTATGTGTTACTAGAACTATGTATTACTATGTATTACTATTACTATGCATTACTATGTGATTACTTTTATTATGTGATTACTATGTATTACTATTTATATTACTATGTGTTACTATTACTATGCATTACTATGTATTACTATGTATTACTATTACTATGCATTACTATGTATTACTATGTATTACTATTACTATGCATTACTATGTATTACTATGTATTACTATACTATGTATTACTATATGATTACTATTTCTTATACACTAGTAAGTCCTTATTACTCAGTATAATATATAATATAATTTTTCTTACTCTGTCATTTTTCCATTCAATTTTTTGTAGGTCAATATTGAGCACCTTTTCTTTCTGTGGAGGGTCGTAAAAGGAGGCTAGCTGTGTTGTATACATGGCACAACCATCTTTCTGATTTTCCAGGAAAACCCAGTTTATTAAATTCCACTTAGATCGCACTTCTCCTCTCTTATTAAAGACAATTATGTCTCCAGAATGATCAATGTAAGCCACATTTTCAATATACCTGGTTAGCTGTCAAATAGCAATACAATTGTCACAAGAATTTGGACATTAAAGGGGTATTCCCATAATAACAATCATATTTCATATAAAAGTAAGCTACAGAATATCACTGCTACCTATTAAAAGCAGTTAGAAAAAGCTCAATGAAATCCCCCTATCCCTACCACTGTCTGAGCACTGTTGTCAATGGATACGACCTGTAGTCCATCTTTATTAAGAGCGAGCATGCCCAGTTTGTTTCTTTCACATTGCTTCTAACAGACGGAGCATGTGCAGTGCATGAATGATTTATGTTAGGAGTAATGGCCAGTGTGGCAGATAGAAAGCACACAGAGCAGGGTATACCTGGGAAATGTAGTTTTTACTAGTAAGCAGGCAGTCACATGCTCCATAGTAAGGACCGCCCACTCTGGCCATAGCAAGCTGAAAATGTAATGGTGCTCTTCAGGTGCAGATCTTAATAGAGAGGGCACATAGAAGGTGGATGAAGTCACAGATACAGGGCAGGTGGGTTATATGTATGGTTGTTCAAGTGTTAAAAAAAAAGTTGTTTCTTGGGAAAACCACTTTTTTATTGTAAGCCTTTTAGCACGCAACGCAAAAAACTCATCACTGTGAACTTCAGAAGTATCCACACGTATCTGATCTCTAATTTAAGAACTCTAAATTCTCATGAGACTAATTCAAGAAAATATTCAACATACTAATAAAAGTCCTGACGGGCTGAAATTCATCCTCAGCTCACTGGGTGGCCAAACATTGAAACATTAATAAATATTTACTATACTTTATTAACAGATTTTGTCTCTTTTCTGTGCATCATTCACCGGTACATCATTCATTGGTACTTCATTCATCGGTACATCTGCCGTAACCCAGACGGAGGAGACCGGAGGATGGGAGTAGTAGTAGCAGATGCTGTGCTACCTAGCAGGCCGAGCATGCTCTCCAGTCCCACTCCTAGGCTGGACAAAGTCGAGGGGGATCCTGCAGCACTACCAGATGGTGGTGGTAGTAGTTCTTTTCCCCGGGGCACTCCCAGTTGAAGAGGGGACCTCTTCTCTCAGAGCCAGTGTGGTGTAGGTCGGAAGGGCCCTAATGGTGAAGCAGGCATGACTCAGGAGTCAGCGGTGCAGGTGAACAAGAAACAGCCTTTATTTGGCAACAGGAACAACAGGTAAATGGCAGCTTCCAAATGGGGGTAGTAGCCTTGGTTCTAGGAGGGTTCCCAGGGATGTTATAGGCTCCACAGGATAGCTTTCCACTACTCCTCCTCTCTGCCTTTCCCAGCCAGGTACACTGCGGATGGAGTTACAGGGAGCCCTGACAGGGATCTGGTTACCTGTATGCTAGGCCTGAATGAGTTTCTCCTGTCAGGGTCCTCTCCTGCTCCTCCTGGCACGGCACTGAATAATTCCAATGGTTCAGACAGCACTACTCCCTTGCTCTGGGCTGTCTGTAGATGACCCTGGGGCTAGTGATATCCCTCTTGGGGCTATAGAAGCGACCATTGGCCTACAGTCCAGAGGCTGTGGCAGGTCAGCTTTGCACACCTTCTCTTGTCAACTGCATGCACTGAACTGAGGAGACCAACCATCGCCGGGGGGATGAGATCTCCCTACAACCCCGCCCAGTGGCCTGTGATAGGCCAGGGCTGAACCAAGTCTGGGTTTTGAACACTGCAGGGGGGAAAATGCAAAGGGAAAAGCTGCATAACATTGACATATAACACTTAACATAGAACGGGACGTACTAACATAAAACCCAGAGGCACAAGAAACAAACACATAAAATCAGTAGCACTCCGGGATGCTGCACATCATTCATCGGTACATCATTCATTGGTACTTCATTCATCGGTACATCATTCATCGGTACATCATTCAGCGGTACATCACTCATCTGTACATCATTCATCGGTACATCATTCATTGGTACTTCATTCATCGGTACATCATTCATCGGTACATCATTCATCGGTACATCATTCAGCGGTACATCATTCATTGTCCCTGCGCTGTATATTTTGAATGAGCAGACAGATTTAAAAATAAAAAATAAACAAAAAGTTGATCAGAGGCCCGGAGGCAATCGTATGAGGTATGTCACTCAGCATGGTCTACTTGGAGTAATTTACTTGTGTATATTACAGGATCTCATACTCTTTTCTAACACTCATAAGATTTTCCTCACTGGTTCTTACTTTATCCATTCAGTAGTCTGTCTTTAAAGGGGAAAAAATGGTATGGTCCATTTATAGTCCTATGAAATGCTTCAGTAGGAGGACATGTGACCCTCACACATGTCCTGTGACCCCTGATATTGATTTCATTGTCCGTGAGACAGGTAAATTGCAGTATATTGAGGTAAAAAACTGATACAGTATTACTACAGCATCATCTCTGTCAGTGGAGAAGAAAATCTTATCTTCCTGTCTTTTGTTGATAACATTATCTAGAGACAGACAGCCATGTCACAAATCTCCTAGAGACAAACAGCCATGTGAATATACATACAGTATAGGTAGTCATAATAAAGTCTTATTTATGGGTGTGTCTTGTGTGTAAACCAAACACACGTATATAAACCAGTTACTTACTAAATGTTAGAGGTTGCATGATCTGACTGACGTCATGCTTATTCATGGGCTATGCCACTCTACTGTACTAAAAGGGGTCTGCACTGATATAAGAAAAGTATATGGGCAGAATTTTAAATGTATGTATATTAGAAATGCGTATGATATTCCATTCTATAGACAGAGAAATATAAAAAAAATAAAAATCCAGAATACCTAGGCCTTTCACGTCCTCATGTACAGTATATGCTATTTTATATACAGCTAGAAAGCCAACAGCGCGCTGAATTCAGCTCACTGCCGGCTTTCCCGATGTGTGCCCTGGGGCTGGAGATATCGGCGGTCTTAGTTTCACGGTTTACTGTCAGAAGGGCGTTCCTGACAGTCTAGCTGCGCTGTGAGGAACGCCCTCTCTGAGAGTTCTCGTTCATAGCCCTGTACTGTCAGAGGGGGTGTTCCTTACTGCCCGGCGATGACGATGAGCTGTGAGGAACGCCCCCCCCAGTACAAGTCTATGAACGAGTACTGTCAGGGAGGGCGTTCCTCACAGCATAGCTAGACTGTCAGGGATGCCTTTCTGACAGTAAACCGTGAAACTAAGACCGCCAATATCTCTAGCCCCGGCGCACATACCGGGAAAGCCGGCAGTGCGCTGAATTCAGCGCGCTATTGGTATGTAAAACAGCATATACATGAGGACGTGAAAGGTCCTCTTTAAGTGACTGATAAACTTGGCTTGGCTACATCTGTAGACTTCAAAGCGCTTACTTCTTGTCTTAATCCTTGTGTCCTAGATCTTCTTAGTACAATTTTGTTCAAAGCATGAGCCAGGATATTCACAGATGTGTATACGTAGTATAAATTATTATTCTTATGCCTTTCTTGCAGTAATTCATACATGTTAGTGCAGTTAACTGCAGAATTGTCTCTGTATAAATCTGCAAAAAAGTAATTTTTCATTTTATTTTTAGTCAGGCATTTAAAAAGGATGTACCATAGATCTTCCAACAGAGGGTCATTGGGGCGGGTTACGGGGTTTACGTTCTGAAATATATTAAAATTAGGGATTAGTCTCCGGGGTAACATAAACATAAAGCTGCAGTTGATCAGTTTAACAATCTTCATTCCTACATCTATAATATGTAACCAAGACTCATGAAAGATCAATGTGACATTTTCCATTTCAGCTTCATAGAGACCTATGGCATGGTTGATGTGATATCGACCACAGACCACCACAACTTCAGCGCGTGATTTTGCTATTGTGGCCATCCTCATTGTGTTTACTTTGTAATTGTATTTTTGTAGTTTTATGATGAAGTCTATGCAGATCCCATGCTGGGTCATCATTTTACTAAGGACTACTGACTCCATTTCTCCAGTCCCATAGTCCGGTGCAATGATCACAACCCAGTTCCAACCAAAGTATAGCAGACACTTGACAATTGCTGTATGTCGGACCCGGTCATCAGAAGCAATCTGATATAATGTTGGATAGGAGACTCTATCTCTCAGGAGAGGGTCAGCAGGTCCATAATTAATCTAGACAAACACACAAAAATCTTAAATAGGATGATATCTTCTATTGTATAATAAAGATGCCATTACTTATTTGTATCTATCTTTAAGCTATATTCACACAAACATTCTAAAAACCCCCCACATAAAAAACAGATGAGAATGTCCGTTTTTCATGGCCATTTGGCAACTGAGGGTTGTTGAGTCGGAGACCTGTTGAGTCAGAGTCTTGGTATCAGAGTTGGGGATAATTTGGAGTGGAGTCGGAAAAAAATTGCCAACTCTACAACTTCAAAATAACAAAAAAAGTTACTTTAAATTATACAGTACAATATTGTGTAATTAGTTACCTGTATACTTTGTTGCATATTTACTTTTATACAAAGCCAATCACTGGCTTTTTCTTGATTAGAGTTGCTTTACGGTTTCTGTCTGACTTTTGCTGTCAGCCATTTATGGAGTCAAAGTCGGAGTCAGGTTGTAGAAAAGAGTCAGAGTTGGTGGTTTGTCCTAGATCTGCTTAAAATGAACCATCAAAACACTTGAAATCACTCTATTTTTTATGTTTTTGTATGTGGATAAAGCCAATTGTTTTTGGAGGTTTTGCGTGATATTTTGGAGACACAATGGAGAGGACACTTACCTGCGTGAACTTATATAAACTGAGGAATTGTATCACGGCACTATTTGGCTGAATTCCAGAGCTGGCCACAAATGCAGCCACTTCACCTCCATCCGCACATGAGTAATTGGGAACCTCCTTGTCTTTTCCAGACAGCATTTGAATGGCAGATTTTATGGACTTCATTGGACTTCCACACGTATCAAATATGTGATAACCAATAGTAATATTGGGCAGAAGGTCGGGGTTTTTGTTAATCTTATCAACAGCAAAAATGAAAGCCAAAATGTGTTTATACTGTTCAATCTGAAGACTAAGATATGAACAATATTAGGATTGTAATAAAAAAACTAACACAATAAATACAAAAGGCATCATTCACATTACACAACACTTACAGTTTTGGTCTTGACTGAGATGAATCGTAAGGGAATAAAATGCCTGTGTGAACTGGAAGGGCCGATTCAGGGTCTGAGTATAAAATCCCCAACCCAGGTCCGGGGGGGGGGGGGCCAGCAAAATTGTGAGGAAGCATGAGCAATCTCAAGGCTACAAGTCCATCTCCAAAGACCTGAATGTTCCTGTGTTTACCGTGCGCAGTGTCATCAAGAAGTGTAAAGCCCATGACACTGTGGCTAACCTCCCTAGATGTGGACGGAAAAGAAAAATTGACGAGAGATTTCAATGAAAGATTGTGCGGATGGTGGCTAAAGAACCTCGACAAACATCCAAACAAGTTCTAGCTGCCCTGCAGTCCGAGGGTACAACAGTGTCAACCCGTACTATCCGTCGGTGTCTGAATGAAAAGGGACTCTATGGTAGGATACCCAGGAAGACCCCACTTCTGACCCAGAGATATAAAAAAGCCAGGCTGGAGTTTGCCAAAACTTACCTGAGAAAGCCACAAACTTTTTGGAAGAATGTTCTCTGGTCAGATGAGACAAAAGTAGAGCTTTTTGGGAAAAGGCATCAACATAGAGTTTACAGGAAAAAAAAAGAGGCCTTCAAAGAAAAGAGCACGGTCCCTACAGTCAAACATGGCGGAGGTTCCCTGATGTTTTGGGGTTGCTTTGCTGCCTCTGGCACTGGACTGCTTGACCGTGTGCATGGCATTATGAAGTCTGAAGACTACCAACAAATTTTGCAGCATAATGTAGGGCCTAGTGTGAGAAAGCTGGGTCTCCCTCAGAGGTCATGGGTCTTCCAGCAGGACAATGACCCAAAACACACTTCAAAAAGCACTAGAAAATGGTTTGAGAGAAAGCACTGGAGACTTGTAAAGTGGCAGCAATGAGTCCAGACCTGAATCCCATAGAACACCCAAGGAGAGATCTCACAATGGCAGTTTGGAGAAGGCGCCCTTCACATCTCAGGGACCTGGAGAAATTCCAGCAGAGCATTGTAAGAAACTCATTGATGGTTACCGGAAGCGGTTGTTCGCAGTTATTTTGTCTAAAGGTTGTGCTACCAAGTATTAGGCTGAGGGTGCCAATACTTTTGTCCGGGCCCATTTTTGGAGTTTTGTGTAAAATGATCAATGATTTGACTTTTTTTTTCATTCTCTTTTGTGTTTTTTCATTGCAAGCAAAATAAATGAAGATATTATTACCAAAGCATTTGTGATTGCAATCATTTTCTGGAAGAAATTGAGTATTATCTGACAGAATTGTAGGGGTGCCAATACTTTTGGCTAGCACTGTATAAGTTTGCTATCCCCCGTTTTGCATCACCGGTAAACCCGCATTTCACACAAAAGTCTCCCTTCTTTATCAGAGGTATTAATAGGTCATTTGGGGCGGCTGTCCCAGACTATAGTGAGGTAGTTTGAACATATAGAGCCTACCAGAGGGGTCTCGGCTATCCAGTCGAGTGAGTGTGTGAAATTCTGTGTGGTTCTTTACCGTGGTCTTAGTAAAATACGTTTTTTAGCTGAACTGGTATTGGGTCGTCCTTCTCGTCTGTGACTTTGCTGTATTCTGGGGAGCCCACCCCTGTCAAGGAGTACACAAGCAGATAGTATAAGCATAAAGGCAAAAATTAATTACCTTCTTTATTACATTCTTATATAGCATTTATTATTATCAGGAAACATTACAATTTCACAGACATTATTTTATGTTCTTACTACACAGGGCAGTTTTTGTGTTCATTTCAGATCTGAACAGAATGATATAACATTTGGGGAAAAACACACAACCTAAAAGTCCATCACTGGAGACCAGAACAGCAAATATACAGAATTTTTTAGGTGTGAGTTATAGTAAATATGAGGCCCCTGCCTTATACGCTCATGTTTTTCTGTACTGTGCTTCGTTTTTGGAATCCTGTTTAGCATTAAGAAGTTCAAAAATGCACCTCTTCAAAGAAACCTATTGTGTACCTCAGTACCTAGCTAATAAACTATACCATATCTTTTCCTTTATTGTCCTATAGCTGTCCTAACTTCGTCTTTGCTGTAATATATCTCCACTATTAGAACCTGACTAATGGAGAGTGGGATTACAGTACATAGAAGACATTCTACTTCCTTTGAATTTAAAATGGCAAAGGGGGAGGGAAAATGTTCTAGAAAGTATGATAGAGATGTCTAAAAATCAATTCTATAGAATGTCACCACTTTTCATAATTCACATACCATGCTCAAAAATATATAAAGAGGACCTTTCACCATCTCAACCAACTCAAACTCTATACATACTTCTATAAGTGCTGTTCTACTGATCCAGGTGCAGTTAAAATTTTTAAAGTCCCCAGTGTTCCTGAGCAAAAATGTTGTTATTGTCAGCGCCAAATATACTAATTTGGCTCACTACTGTCATGTGGGTGGTCCTGGAAAGGCACATACAGTCTAGGACCACCCAACTGACTGTAGACACTCTAATTAGCATATTGAGAGCTAAAAATAACAGCACTAAGCTCAGAAATGGTGGGGGCTAGGAAAAAAATTCAAAATGGCCTAGAATCAGTAGAGCAATGTGTAATGTAGGATGCAAACATTGAAAATGGTAAAAGTGTTTGTGAAAGCTCCTCTTTAAGTTTGATCTAAGAAATAACTTTATCACAACTAGAAGCTTGAAAGACATTTCTTAATGCAAATTTGGGTGGATGTGGATCCTCCTAGCTTTGGTGTCAGTTATGAATAGATTGCAGTCCGCAAAAAAAAAAAAAATGTAAAATGAAAATTCTAGGGAAATTACAAAAATATCAACAAGATTGTGCAAATTGGCAAGATAGAATCTGAAATTTTTGTGTTATTTTCCCACTGTCCACCATATGGTATCCTGCTTTTTTTTCTTTTTGTCATGCTCTAATAAATACAATTAAGCAAATAATATAATATGGTTAGAAAATGTCTATTATCTACAGTATGTCACTGTTACAGCTGCTCTAACATTGACTGGGGGCCAAACCCCCTATACCATGGCTCAACCTGCTCCTGGATAAGTTTCTGGTAATAAAGGGGTAATTATGAGTAGCAGGATTTGGAGACAGCCCTGAAACAGAAAAATAGTAATGAAACATCATTGGCTGAAGTATTGGGCACATAGTTAGTACAGTTGAAAAAATACACATCGTCATCATGTTCAACCAAGCGATGAAAAAGGGCATGACTGAAAGGACAAGAGAAGAAACAAAGCATTCTATACATTTACATTTTTCGGTAAAAGGGCAAGATATTATCTTGTGAGAGGCTTTTCTCCATGTATCTTGTATGGACCGATTATATATTTATACTGGTATATCACGTCTCCCCTTAACCCGTTAATGACGCAGAGTAGTTTGTACGTTAATGCTTGGTGACTTTTATCATTTTTTCATTCCCACCTTCCAGAATTTATAACTTTTTTATTTTTCTGTTGACATAGCTATGTGAGGACTTATTATTTGCATGATGAGTTGTACTTTCATTTGTCATCATGAAATGTTTTATTTAACTTTTGTTAATGTTTTTTGGGGGTTCATGTTAAAAAACACAATTATATCATCATTTTTTGCATTTGGTTTTAATGGCATTCACTTTGCATTAAAAATTAAATGGCAGCTTTGTCTGGCGAGTTATTACAATTACATCGTTACCAGATTTCTATTGGTTTTATAGGTTTTACCACTTTTACAAATAAAAAGTCACTTTTTGAATATGAAGGATTTTCCTGGGGTCCGTATTCTGAACCCTATAACTTTTTTACTGTTTTATTGACGGAGATCTGTCAGGGCTCTTTATTTGTGGGGCAAGTTGTACTTTTTATTGGTACCAATGTTTGGTATGTATGACTTTTTGTTTACTTTTTGTTATTTTTGTGTGAAAGTGATGTGACCAAATATGTTAATTTACACATTGCAGTATAATTTATGGCGTTCACATACGGGATAGATAAATAACACTGTTTTTGGACAGTGGGGACTTATACACATGTGGGGATATTTAACATGTTTGTTTATTTTTTTTTCTACATTATGTATTTTTTAAATATAAAGGTGTTTTAAAAATAGTTTTTTTTATTTATTATTCTTTATTTTAAACGTTTATTTTTATATATTTTTTTTTACTTTTTACATGTCCCACAAGGGGACTTGAAGCTGGGATCTCAGATAATATTGTAGAACATTGCACTTTAGTTCCTTATGGGAACTGTACATAGTCAGGAGGCCGTAGATACCATGAAACTTCATTCCAGAAGATGTTAGATCCTTATAGTAATTTTATTATTGTCAGTAGACATTACAATTCACAGACATTATTTTATATTCTTACGAAAAAGGGCAGTTTTTGTATTTATTTCAGGTTTAAGCAAAATGATATAACATTTTGGTAAAAACACACAACCTAAAAGTCCAGCACTGGAGGCTAGAACAGCAAATATTTCCACGGCCACCATGTATTTCCCTCTGGTGCTCAGATAAGCCGGGATCATGGACATCCAGACACTACAGAACAGCAGCATGCTGAAGGTGATGTACTTGGCCTCATTAAAACTGTCCGGTAATGTCCTCACCATGAAAGCCAGAAGAAAGCTGACAGCGGCCAGGAGCCCCATATAACCCAACATGGAGTAGAACCAGAGATCTGAGCCCTCATTACACTGAATGATGATCTTCTCAGGATAAGACTGAGTGTCCAGGTCCTGGAATGGGGGAGAGATAGACAACCACAGAACACAGATGACAACCTGGAAGGATGAACACAACAACACTATGGTATAGGGCAGCTTCACACTCAGCCATTTTCTCCAGGGGCTTCCAGGCTTGGTGGATTTAAAAGCCACACAGACCATGATGGTTTTAGCGAGGAGCGAAGAGACGGCTACAGAGAAGAGGATTCCAAAAGTGGTCTCACGTAGTCTGCAAGTTATATTGACTGGACGGCCAAGAAACAAGAAGACAGAGAGGAAGCTGAGGATGATGGAGACCAGGAGAAGGTAACTCAGGTTCCGGTTATTGGCTTTAACAATGGGGGTGTCCCGATAAATAATAAATATAACAAACGTCAAACTAGTGACAAGACAACCAAAAACTGAGAGGAATGTAAAAACAGAAGCAATTGTGTCCTGTTGGTAAGTTAGGAATTCTATGATTTTGGGGTGACATCGGTCTCTCTTATCATTCGGCCATTCATCACTTGGACATTTCATACAATTATCATTGTCTGTGAAAAAAAAAAACTATGTCAGTGTCATGCCGAGGCTTCTTGGCCCAATCAAACAATATAAAAGCCCAGTCTCCAGCTACACACATGCATCTCCACTTTTGATAGCATTATACACCTATTATTGACACCATATCATCAATAAGTTCTAATGGTCCAATGTGTGATTAAATGTGGTGGCCTTCTACTAGAGCTTGGACCCCAGTACTTTGGGACCTTAATATTGCATATTATTTTTTTAAAAATAGAGAGTAATGAACGCAATAAAAAACATATAAAAAATGTGACCGAGACATCTAAAGACATGCGGCACATGGGCATCGTCATATTGCCAGATCACGATCCAAGTGCTACAATCCATTACCATGACAGCCCAAAACCTTTTGAAGGCTCCCAGGCCTTTTAGAAATGTGATTCTATTACAGGCTGCCATAGAGAGCCTATAATAAAAGTCAATGGACCTTACAATATACTGTAATACATTATATAGCAATATATTGTATGCTGATCAGTTCCCTAGGGGATCTAAAAATAAAAATGATTTAAAAAAAAAACTATATATATTTAAAAATATATACAATTTTAAATTAACCCTTTTGATTGATCATATGTAAATATAAATAATATTATATAATATTGTGGGAGATTTATCAGACACAATGTGCCGGAATTCTGCAGTAATTTGCACCAAAATGTTTAAGGCACTTTGTAGAAACGTTATTACTTGTAAGTAGGGGCAAGGCCTTGCGTGTAAGGGGCATGGGAAAAACGTGCCACAAACTAAGTGGTGTAATGTTAGAATAGACAGTCTGATAATATGTTCAATTTATCAGATATCAGACACTTTGATTAATCTGACACAGTTTAGGGCTGTTTGATTAAGACACTGTTAGTAAATCTGTTCTATTATTCCCTCTGTCTGAAAATGCTTGATCTGTAAACATATAGGAACATTTATCCCATATGGTGAACATCATAGCCAGAAGAAAAAAAAGAGAAAAAAAATCAAAACAGCTGAACTGACATTTTTTTCACCATTTTGCCTAAAAAATAAAAAAAATAAATAAATAAATAAAATAAAAAATTGAATAAAAAGTGATCAAAATGTCAGACAAGGAATTGTAAAAAAAAGCTCCAGGTGTCTGAATATGACATCTGAATTTTAATTAAATTTTTTTCAAAGTATTGGATTTTTGTAAAGTTATCAAAACAAAAGGACTATATAAAATTGGTATGGCGATGATCATACCGACCTGCTTAGTGAATACTGTAATCACATAATCATAAGAAAATGGAGCAACTGCAGGATGTTTTCTTTTTTTTCTAATTCCACCTCATTCTGAATTTTTTTTTTCAGATTCTCAGTATATGCGACGGAATCTTTAATGGTACCATTATGAAGCACAATTTGTCTTAAAAAAAATAAGAACTCATACACTGTGTAAATGGGAAGTCAAAAAAGTTATGATTTCTGAAGGGGGGGAGTAAAAAGCAAAAATGCGAAATTGAAAAATGGCTTTGGCGGGAAGGGGTTAATATTAAAGACTGAAATAGACAATAATGTATTGACATGATAAAATGGATGATAGAAACTAATCCAGCTCGGTGTGTCAAACTCTGGAAAAAAACCTAGCTTAACTCAGGTGGCATGTCACATCTAGAAATATCCATAATTCAGTGATATTTGTAGCTCTAGTAAGAAAAATAGTTATATTTTTGATACATGTATTAGTATTATATGTATTTCTGGCCCATCACAAGGTATATGACCCCCTTGTCCAGGCCCATCACACAGTATATGACCCCCTTTTTCTGGCCCATCACAAGGTATATGACCCCCTTGTCCAGGCCAATCACACAGTATATGACCCCCTTTTTCTGGCCCATGACACAGTATATGGCCCCCTTTTTCTGGCCCATCACACAGTATATGATTCCCTTTTTCTGGCCAATCACACGGTATATAACCCCCTTTTTTTGGCCCCCACATGGTGTATGGCCCCCTTTTTTGCCCCCACAGTATATGAACCCCTTTTACCCCTCCACACAGCATATGATACCCCTATTTACGGCCCCCACACAGTTTCACAGTTTATGACACCTTTTATACCCCCACACAGTATATGACGCCTTTTTTAAAGCGCACCCACAGTACATGACCCCCTGTTATCCCCCCACCCCCACACAGAGTAGGGGCTGATATTTTTTACTCACCTGTCCACAGTCCAGTCCTGGGCGCCCTTTGCTTCCGCCTCCAGGGTGCACTATTGCCGACGCTGAAGAAGGCTGGGACGCTGTACGTAGAATCCTGGCATTCTTCAGCATCATGACGTCAGTGTAGCTCTGCCTAAAGGAAGCAGCGGAGGGCGGACAGGACAGGAGCATGTGCAGGTGAGTAAAAAGTATAGACAGCTGCTTATTGCAACACAATAAGTAGCTGCCGCTGCGTGTCACCCAAAATTTTTTGGCGTGTTACCTGTGACACGCGTGTCATAGGTTCACCATCACTGAACTAATCTAATTGTATATGAAGAATTTCATGTTCGGCCTATTATTATAGATCAATGGTATGATACATGGGGTGAACCAATGTACCAAAACTGATGTATAATTTAAGGGAATTTCAGAATTTGCCTTTTGTATGACTTAGACTAGAATATCTACACATAAGGTTAACTGTAAATCAGGAGAAAATATCTCCAAGAATTATCTTAGTAAATGATAACATCATCATGACATAAGTATCATGTACCAGTTATATTGGAGATCTCTCCTTCTGAACATGGCACGCAGTCATAGCAGCAGGTGTGAATTGTTTCTCTTGCCTTTTTCCTGCTTCCAGGTAAACATGGCTCTGAGCAGCGGGATACTAGGACCTAAAAAGGGGAAAAGAAGCTTTAATGATGCTTCGTTGGTATAATAGGTACACAGAGACAATTTCCTGTAATAATAATCCCATTAATTGACCTTTCTCCTGATATTGTAATTGATAATGAATTTAGTTCAGTTCTCTCTCTACAGGTGTGCTCTGGCTTTAGCAGCCCAACAGATCCAGTCTGTACAGTATACTGTACCATTGAACTTACAGATATAATAAAGCTGAAGTGTAATAACTCAGAACAAAAGCCATTAATAAAGTCAAGTTAATCTGGATTTCCCACCCCTAATGTATATATCACGCTGAATAAATCATCAGCATGTGATCTGTGGGGGTCCAAAACCCAGACCCCACACAGATAAGATTTGTCGCCTCGACCTCCCTTCAGCATCCAGAGTCTTGGCCAACATTCACACAACTGATGGATAAGATGGCTAAGAAAAATGTACATTTTTCCTGGCTGTTTTTCATCTAAGTGACACCCATTGTCACGGAATCTTCAATGTATCTACTTTTCATGGAGACTACAAAAATTTCTAGTTTGTTATAAAAAGCTGAGTCCTCCAATAATACCCTATGGGACACTTGTGGGTAAAAATTATATGAACTACATATTCATCACCCAAGACTACCATATTTTACACGTTTGGCATCTGTATAATTTTATAATGTGCATTGCTTCATTTTTCAGACAAAGCAGCATTTGCAAGAATTTTCTTCTTAGGATTAGATGTTACTGAAGATATTCACCTCAAATGCAAATAGATCCACCAAGTGTATGTGCACTATCTCTGGTGCTGTGCTGTCACAGGCCCTATCTGAGTAGTTGAGCACATCCTCTGAGGCTGGACATTACATTGGCCTTTGTCTACTGAGTCCAATGTAATGTAAGAGGTCTAGAGACTAATTTATTCATTTTGGGGTCTGTTCTGAAGTCTGAAATTTAAAGACTAATTCTGGGTCTAAAGTTAATTACTGAGTCTGGTCTGGAATGTAAATTTGTTTTATGTGCCTGTCTAATCAGAGTCTGACAATGCAGGGGGTCTGTGGTTTAAAATATTTTGGGGTCTGGTCTGGGGTTTGATAAAAATTACATTAGAAAAGGGTTAAGGCCTTATGTTTGGACATGGCCTGCCTACAAGTCACTGGCAGAAACCTGAAATATAATAATAATAATAATAATAATAATAATAATAATAATAATATTTTATTACTATTATAATTATTATTATTATTATTATTATTATTATTATTATTATTATTATCATTTAATCATTATCATAAAATTAACTTTCTTTTCAAATTTACACATTTTAGCAATTGTGAAATACACATACAGTGTAAATACAATGTAACCTTCTCAAACCTATGCTTATATTAGTATTATTAATGTAAAACTCCTACCTCTCTCGTGTGTTTCCATGTTATTGCTTGGTCAACCATGTGAAGCTGTTGTCCATCTACATCCCTTGGTGTAAAGTTCCCAACATGAATATTAAGTGCGGTTACCTTATCTTTATAGAACCAGTTTATTATCTTATATGGGTGGACAGTCTCTCCATATTCATCAAAGTAAGGAGCAGAGTTCAGGGAGTCCTGTGACTGCTTCATCAAGGTAAGGTAGTGATGTAACTGGAAGGAAGAAGAAAGATCTAATTATATATCTGTATGGTTCCTACTGACCTGGATAAGAGCTGTGTACACATGTGGTGGTATTAAGATTTTTATGGATGGAGCAGAGGAACAGAGCTCTGCATGAAAAAAATCACAGATCTGGAGCTTCACCAATTAAATGAGGAAATATCATGCTAATATATATTGGTACATCTTTTCTATGCGGTATGGAATAGTATACCGCATGGTACATCACATAATCTTTTTTCATTCTTTCCACTTGTCTATACTGCTGACCATGTTTATCCAGGTCTATCAAGAATTATATGAATTACCCAAGAATACCATATTTTACACCGTTTTGTATCTCAGGGGTACCCGTTTTCATGGATTCCTTATGCCATGCGGTGTATGGAGGTATCTGTGAAAACAGGTAAAGATAGAACATTGCTATATTAATATGTAATTGCATAGTCCTTTCTAAATGAATAAAAGCCAAAAATGTAAAGAAAAAATGTTCAAAAACATTTTACATGAATATTGAAATTTTAAAATTTTGAAAAATTTAGTCGAAAAGTATATTGTTATCTAACCTTCGTCATGCGATGTCTAAATCTATGTTTTATCAGGTGTTTTTTATCTTTATCATTGAGAAATAAGAACATGTCATGAAGAGCTTGTGCCATGACCTCCACACTGTAATACAATCTAGGAGTCACCCCCCGAAGACAGGAAAAATCTCAGACTTGGAAAAACATAGTGAGAAGTCATATTGGTTTGTTCAAATGTGGAATTCAAGGAAATGAAGGAATCATCCTGATCATTTCCTGATATCAATTTTAATATTGGCCAGTAATGCTGAACATGAGATATAATAGAGAGATTCTTGTAGTTTTTCACAAATTCTTTGACTCCAGGAATAGGTGGTGATAAATATTCTATAGCTAAACTTCCATTAAATTCTATGTAATGATGTTCTGTAATGATGGAACTGGAGGCCCATGAAGGAGGAAGAATTAATGTTGTCTTATAAAATATAGTTTTATATGGTCTAAAGATAGAATTTATCAATAGAGTATATGTTCCACATAGTATAATGATACTGATTTCTGTATTTTCTATAATGTGTGAAATTCTATCATATTGATCTGAAATTTTGCCTTCATATTTTATGGTGAAGGCCGCACAGATCCCATATTCTTCCAAGTATTTTGTTAGTATTTGCAGTTCATTCTCTCCAGCATCATCGTCTGAGTATAAAATCCCAACCCAGGTCCAGCCAAAGTGCTTCAACAGTTTGGCTATTGCCATATTGTGGATGTGGTTGTTATGTACTGCTCGGAAAACATGTGGATAGAGGCGTCTATCGGTCAGTGAGTAGTCTGTAGCTCCGTAGCTGATCTGTAAAACAGGAAGGTTATACCCTTAGTCTTAAATTTTTCATATTTTTAGTCAATGTTGTATGTAATATAATTTTCCCCACTTAGATGTAAAATATAAAGATAATTCCAGATACTCAAGAGTTTATATGGGAAACTTTGTCTTTATATTCATATTCTGGCAGAGGTTTGTGTTGGGTTCTGGTGACAGACTCCCTTTAAAAGGAGAATGAGCCAGGGCAAGTCTAGGCCACAGGGTGAATGAAACCTAAGCTTCAGTATGTTAAAGAGGACGGTGCCAAAATTAACAGCACAGATATCTCCACCTACCTGGGCACATACTGGCAAAGCCGACAGTGCACTGAATTAAGTGTACTGTCGACTTTCTATGTAAAATCGCACATTCATGAGGACATGAATGGTCCTCTTTAAGTGCAGGGTTGGATTTGGCATTTCTGGGAATCCAAGCTATGTTATGTTTGGGGATCCCCTAATACTGCTCCTTTACTGTCTCCCCACACGTTATACTATTGTTTTAGTGTCCTCACAGTATAATTCCCCATAGTGCCCAGACCCCCTTAGGCTCCATGCACATGAACATTTGCTTTGTCAGTGTGCTAGCCATGCACCATTATTTTTATGGCCTCATACACATGCCTGTGTATTTTCACAGGTCAGGACATGTGCTATTCCCGTCCATTTTGTGGCCCGGAGTCACTGAAGGAAATGAATGGGTCCATGGAGGGCATGAGCAGCCACAATATACTGACTTAATGGTTACACATAGTTAGGGCAGTTGAAAAAAATGCTGAATATGCCATGCTCAATATAAAACCATATACTTTCTCATTTTTTGTTTAAAAAAAAATATATATATATACATGTGTAGCCACAATAATCAGAAAAGCTAAAAATGTTTATGTTCAATAGTATATATAAAAATAATTTTGTTTTATGTAAAAAAAAAAAAAGCAATATACATTTTTCACATTTTATACCATTTTTCTATTTCTAGAAAAAAAAAATCTATTTTTTTAACAAATAAGGATACTTATTATAGGCATTATGTGTTCTGGTAAAAATAGTTGAGATATGCAAAGCCATTAAAAAGACATTGTGCAAAGCAATGCATACAAAAGTGTTAAATGTACTTTGCTTGAGCATTGTGGCACCAATGACCCTTAGTCTTGAAACGGCTAAGGGGAAATATGATAAACCTATATAAATACATAAATGGGCCATACAAGAAATATAGGGAAAAAAATGTTCCATGTAAAATCCACTCAAAAGACAAGGGGGCACGCCCTCCGACTGGAGAAAAAAAGGTTTAATCTCAAGAGCCAACTCCAGGAGCTGGTTGTATACTGTATGGACTGTGAATCTGTGGAATAGCCTACCTCAGGAGCTGGATCTATATTGTAAAGAATGTGAATCTGTCTAATAGCCTACACAGGAACTGGTCACAGCAGTCACAGCTGACAGCTTCAAAAAAGGATTAGATGCCTTTTTACAGAAAATGGGCATTCACGATTATGGAAATGTATAGATTGTCAGGCCCTTTCCCATTCCGTGGTTGAACTTGATCGGCATATATCTTTTTTCAACCATATGTAGCTATGTAAGTATTAACCATCTGAAAGCATCATGGTGTAAAAATAAAGTTTTTGTAGCAATACTTTGGAGACAGGCACCCCAACTAGGCAAGGAACAAGGAAGCAGTCTTCGCAAGGGGAAAGGCAGAGGGGAAGAAGTTAAAGTGTTCACTGTCCTCACATGGGGCAAACACTGTCCTGAGTAGGTTTTTGCCCATGGAATACAATATGAATGGCAAAGAGGTTGCAGGATTTCAGGTTTCTCTGGAACTCTAGAATCCATGTCTTCTCAGGCAGCTATCCAACCATACTCATCACTTGGCTGCCTTATACTTTACAGCTTCACTGCACACAGCTCACACGTACACCTTCAGGAACAGTTCTGCACCCATGTGCACTGACTGGAATTACTGTACATACTTATTTCATATCCAAACTAAATCTCCTTTCCCAACTGTCCTCACCAAGGTCTTGGCACCGTCTGCTGTGTGGTACATATACACAGGAATAAAATGCAATAAGTCTGCTATATGGCAGGCATGAAATCACTTGAAAAGATGCCTGTTCTAGACTGCCACAAGTTGATCCATGCCCCGCAGAGACTATTCCATCTTGAAAAGCCCCGACATACTGTATATGAAGAAGAGCATGACCCAGACAGTGACCAGACTAAACTCATCTCATTTTAGTTAGCTAATGCAATGTCAATACAATTCAACACAATATCACAATATGCTAAGAGAAACCTTGAAAGGCTGCAAGTCACACCTCTGAAGGTAACATGGCTGAACTACACTCAGAAATCATTTGGAGGGCCCAGAGAGAGGTTTGTTATGTAGGGTCCCATGTAAAGAGGTTGCCTTGCTGCTGGCAGATTGTTAAATAATATTTGACATGCAATATTCAAGACCTTTAAGGGTTAAATTGTATTCTGCTGACATAACTCTTGTAACTTATGGTGCATGGGTGCGGATAGAGTATGACTATTTTGGTATTGGCCAAATACAGTAGTAGAAAGTATAAGGATGTTGGGAAACACCCCCTTTCATGGATATAAATGACTGACAGACACACATGTCGTGGTCTCACTACTCGGTGGGGGGTCTCCCTCTCCCTGTGTGGATCTGTCCCTGTCTCTGTCTCTCACGTTGGGTGTCTCTCTCTCCAAACCTGGCTACTCCCTCTAAGACCTTGGGAAGGATGGCGGAATCGTCCTGCAGAAGATCAACACACATTGATGAATAAGCAAGAGCCAAGATGTCTGCAAGGGATCCATCTTGAAGAAACCTAATTCTGTGACATGTAAGACATTGACTGATGTTTCTGTTATGCTGGAAGTTTTCCATATATTTGTTTCCCATGAAGACTTTCAATAAATCTCCATGTTTTATATGAAGCAGAGTCCTCCAATAATGTTACCTTAGGGGTCAACACGTGAGTAAGGATTTCATTCAATTGTAGACTATTTTAAAGTTTACAGGACAGTTATTATTTTACACAGATGGGCTCACAGTACAGTGATACAGTAGGTATCAGCCGTAATGTTCTTGGTGTTAGCAGGGACTTTTTGTTTTGCATTTCTATTTTTTTTTAAGCATAGCACAGGAGCGCAGACAAAAATAGCAGAATTATCCGTCTTCTCTTTGTATGTTCATTTTTTGTACGCTCAAAACACTTCATAAAAAACTGATACAAAGACTATATGTGTAATTTTAGACAAATAGAAAGCTTGTAAGATGACCAAACATTGACCTGTGTATATTTATATAGGCCAAGGATTTGTGCTGCTGGGACAGTGGTGGATGAGTGGTGGTCTCCAATAATACCAGCCAGCCGGCCACGTTCCTCACAGGAGTAGTTAGGTATCACCTTATCTGGTCCAGACAGAAGATGTAAAATATATTTCACAGCCAATCTGACATCTAAACATGAGTCAAATATATGATATCCCAGTGTAATATTAGGTAAAATGTCCGGATTCTTGTTAATATTATCAATAGCCAAAGAGAAGACCATAGAATGTATGACTCCCTGAAAGTATTGCCTGTAAAAAGAAAAGGGAAAATTATTATTCCTTCATCATGCTCAATGTATCTAGAGATAGTAAGTTGTGTGTTACAAACCTTGACCTTACTTCAGGCAATCTCTTTATTATTTGCTTGGATTACACATTCCCTCTACTCTGACATCTCTATATTCATTGTGGGCGACTACAACATCTCTATCAAAACATTTTCTGCTTCTAAACTCTTGTCATTTTACCTTAGACCTTCCCAACTCACTAACACCCTAGCACATAAAGGTGGCCACAGGCTAGATCAGATCTTTACCGCGCTATCCTTCCTATACCATGTGATGTGAAGGTTGTGTTCCTAATCTCATACAACTCCTTGAATCATATATAAAAGTCCTTACCTTTGTGCTTCTAGTTTATGTATGAATCATTATTGTATCAATATGTATCAATATTAATTGCTAAGGGTATGTTCACAAGACCGTCAGGGGTCAGTTGTTCTGTAAACATTTTTGGAAATATCAATAACTACAAATTTTGCAGAATTTTCTCTTTCTTCTTTTGTCGTGATCAGCTGCCAATGGATATGACTATGAATGCAGGATCTCTCTTGTCAGAAACTCTGTCATGATTTCATTATTGTGTCCTGTTATCTTCTCAAGGATGTACAATTGTGGCCAAATGTTTTCATGCTGACACAAATTTAGGTTTTTACTGTGTTTGCTGGTTCAGTGTTTTTGGATCTTTTAGTCAGACGCTTCTATGGTTACTAAAGTACAGTTAGAAGCATTTCATAAGTTTTTAAATTATTGACAAGCACAAAGTTTATGTAAAGTTGAAAGCGTTGTTCACTATTACATCAATATTGAGAGACCAATGTTATTGCTTGTATCGTAAAAAGTTGTACAATTTTCCAATGTACTTTCTGTATTAATTCCTCATGTTTTTCTAGATCTCTTTTTGATCTCATTCATTCTGATTACTCCCAGTGAATTAAAATCAGCTCATGGTTATGTGATGTACAGTCCATGATAAGCTGATTTATGGTCCATGGTCATGGTCATGCACAAAAAATAAAAATATTGAAGTATTTCCTCAATATTTTAGCAAAAGCAAAAGGGTAGCAATGTTTTGCACTTGTGACTTTCAGGCTCCATATTTCACTATCCACTACAGCTTGGAATGTGAGACTCCCTACATTTTATAGACAATCATCTTGGCTATCTCATACATAAATTTGACTTGAGACTATTTAGAATATGATTAGTTATGCAGATTCTTGTCATTGTTACTAGAGATGAGAGAATCGAAGCTGACGAAGTGGAATTCGATCCGAATTTCAGGAAATCTTCGATTCGCATCAATTCCGGATTTCCTCACACTTCGATTTATTAAATCGCACAGCTCCAATCGGGGGTTTTAACCCCTTAGATGCCGCGGTCATGTTTGTCCCGCCTTGCTACCTGTCCCCCTCAGCACCCCCGGCGATGATTAAAAATAAAAAAATACTGATACTCACCTGTCCTGGGATCAGCATTAACTCCAGAGCCGGTGACTGAGGTCCTGCTCTCCAGGCTTCACTGCTGGGGCCTGTGATTGGGCTCCAGCGGTCACGTGGAGCGTACCGGTGTAATGATGTCAACATTCCCCCACGTGACCACTGAGGCCCAATCACAGGCCCCAGCAGTGACGTCTGGGGAGCAGGTCTTCAGTCACAAGGAAGAAGAGGAGTGAGGAGGATGGGATTTCCAGGAGAGGTGAGGTTAACGTGAGTATAAGTGTTTGTTATTTTTAATCACTTACCCTGGGCCTCTGATTATTATACTGAGGAGACCCCAGAGTATAATAATATCACCAGCTCTGGGGGGGGGGGGGTCTGTTTTTTTTTTTTCCCATTTTTTCTTTTTGTCCCCATATGGGATTGAAGCAGCAATATTTTGATCACTGCTTCAATAGGTATACACTGCAATACATGTTTATTGCAGTGTATAGGATGCTGTCAGCCCGTGCATCTCAGGGGTTGACACTCACGATCGTGGCTCAGCTCCGACTGGGGGTGTTAGAGGACAGTGTCAGCCATTTCATACAGCTGACACCCGCAAAGCAGGGTGAACACACAGTTTCTGTGTGCGCACCATGCTTCCGCCGTGGTTTGTGGGAAGTCCTTCCCGGCAGTGCCTTACTATTAGGGCCGAAGTCGGGAAGGGGTTAAGGCGATTCGCCGCAAATTAATTTGGATCAAATTAATTTGGAAACTTCGGAGAATCGGTTGAATCAAATTTTTGAAAAAAATTACTCATCTCTAATTGTTACTGTTTAGCTCCTAAATATCAAATTTTTTATTATTTTGTTAGTAGTGTGTAAATCCACCTTTGGCTTTTAACACTGCCTGAATCCTTCTGAGCATATCTCAACCGAAATCTGATCCCAGGTCTCTTCTACACATCTCCTATGTTGGTGCATACTGATTGACTCACTTGGGTACAAATACAGCTTTTTCTTCAACTCTACTCTACAAGTGTTCAATTGGGTTGAGTTCTGGGGACTGTGGGGGCCAATCCCGCACCTCTACTTCATTGTTATTGAACCATCTCGTATCATCAGGAGTCTTGACAGTTGCTTCAATTTCTCGATCCGTTAGCCCCCTTTCCCTTGTTTTTTACAGACCCATATGTACCCATCAGAGCTCATTCTATTGACTTTTGTCTAATCGCTCCAAATCACCTGTTTCCAATCTTCTACTGTTCACTTTTTGTACTTTTTTACAAACTCGAGCCGACGCTTCATATGACAATAATGAAGTTGAGGCTTCTTCACCTTTTTCGGGCCACCATTCCAGACTTGTGTAACACTTGTCACACAGCGCTTGTATGGATGTCTGTTATCTCACTAATACGAAGCCTACAAGCCATCTGCTCATGTTTGTCATGCCAGAACTGATAGGCCATGCGATGAGCCAACTTTTTGACTCTGACATTTTGTCTGGAGGTGCACTTCTTGGTGTTTGAATGGACAGATGCAGTTCACTAATTTTCTTGGCCAAGAGATCGCTATAGATGAGCTGGATGATGCTGTTTCTCTTTTCTTGGGAAATCTTCTTAAAGTTGATCCTTGATTTGAACCAGCGACCTTTCACTTGGGAATCAGTATAATAACACCCTGAGCTATTAACAAGCTTCCTAAGTTGTGCTGTAAATGCTTTGATTGGTTTAATTTTTTAAATTGTGGAGATTCATGTATATAGGCCTTTAAAATTTCTTTCTCATCTGAATTTGCCCCTTCAAAAATTGGTTTGGGACATTTGCTTGTAAATTTTGAAATTTGCTGTTTGACTTGAAAGCCTTCTAACAACCTAAAAAAATAAAGGATGGGAGATATCTGTATAAAAAGCAGATAATTTCAAACTTTGGAAATTGTGATTTTTTTTTTCAAAATTTTTACCAAGTTTTCTATTTTTCTCATAAGTAAACGCAAAACATATTGACCAAATGTACCTCTGCTTTGTCCTTAAGGTGATTTTAGGCTGTATACTTATAGGATTTAATTCTATAGTTTTAGAAATCCTGATATAATAATAAAAAAGTAACATTCGGTTCTTAGAAAGTCATAAAATTAGGTAAATCCGACCTCAAATGAACAACATAATTTCATTACTTAACAAAAACTACTTCAAAATACAGAAGTAATATATAAAATTAAGAACGTTACTGCTCCCATAGGAGCGTAAGTAGCAGTCAGGTATTACTAATCAAAGGTCTGTGATTGATTGATTGATTGAATATCAGCAAATGTTGCCACCTCTATAAAAGAAGAAGTTTACACAATACCCATGAGAAAAGATATAAAGAATGACACATTATAATTTGTCATGTATTGTATTTACCAAACTTTTTCCAAATTTTAAGACCATTTAGGACCTTCGAAATACCATAGAATTCAAAGAGGGTAGACATTGTTTTTCTTATGACTGTATGCACTTGAAGGCTCATACTGCTTGGACAGGGACTGAAGAAAATAGGGTTTAAGGGGTTAACATAGGTATTATATCAAGGGCCCTGGCTATGAGAAGATTTCAGGCCTTAGCTTTACCTGGCTTTTCAGGATGTTCCTAGGGAGGGATAACGGATAGTGTTGGACAAACCATTCAAAATTTGTCTTGCAAGTTTTTTTTCAAACCAGTACTACAATTATTATACTCTGGGGTCTCTTCAGACTCCAGAGTATAATAAGCAGAAACCTCTTTGGGCCTCTTCTGGCCTCCTGAATGATGTAAGTGGCCCTAGGAGACTGCTGAGGCCTGTTATTGTGGCTCATTAGTAACTTGACCATTGTCATAACACTTGCAACTAATCATTATAAAATTGCTGCATCCCTCGTGACTGCTGAGGCCCAATCACAGACCTCAGTGGTCATCCATGGCTAATGATGTCATTCAAAAGGTCAGATGACACCTGAAGAGGAAGGGGACCCACATTGGATGCTCCAATGAAGCCCATGAGAGGTGAGCATGACTATTTGTTACATTTGTGCACTTCCCCTGTGTCTCCGCTTATTATATTCTGTGGTCTTAAGATACTTCAGAGTATTACAGTGGTTTGTATATGGAAAAACAGCCAAATTATTTAAGTTCAGCAAACACAAAATTTTGTGAAAATGTGTAACTAGTTTGACTTGTTATGAACATACTTGCTTATCCCTAGTAACAGATTATTTATGATGAAGGAGTAGTGGGGGCCCACATATTGTGGATGACTTCTAGCTTTTATAGGGTTTGACATGTGTTTTTGTTAATTATGATGGTGAATTGTCACAGCTGGTGGTTTGTTGTGCAGGAAATACCCGATGCGAACCTTCATGACCGTCATATGGTATATGGTCTCTTTGTTATATTTTGCCTCTTTCATTTTATGTGGCTGTTTAAGAGTTAAAAAAAAGTTGTTCTGTTTCCTACAACTCAGTAAAGCTGTGGCCGACCCCAAGACCACCCACATAAAGGCCCCGCACACCTTTCAATGGGTAAGAAGTATTTTTATCCAGTTTTTCCTTAGACTTACAGACAGATTGGTGAAAGCCTGAACTGTAACAACTATTCTGTGGGTTGTAAAATATGGTAGATTTTGGGTCTTCTGACTGCCAAGCGCTTTTTATATTGAATAATCATAGCCATAAAAAAAATATTTGAGGTAGTCAAGGAGTTGTAATAACATAAGATAAAATAATCCTTTAATAGTCCCACCATGGGGAAATTCAGTGTTTTACAACAGCATAGATAATACAAATACAAATACAAAAGCTCCAAGGTAGAGGCATTACAATGACAGTAGGTACAGATGAAAAGGTAAAGGTAAAAAAGTAGTAGAAGGGATATCACAACTTAAGATATTTCAGTTCTCTGTATGGAATGATCTCCGCTTAGGTCAGTGTTGGTTGTACAGCCTAACCGCAGCGGGGAAGAAACACTTCCGATAGCGCTCCTTCTCACACTTTTGGTGAAGCAGTCGGTCACTGACAGTACTGCCCATGCATTGGATGGGAATTATTCTCCAGCATGGAGCTCACCACGGACAGTATCCTTCTGTCACCCACCACCTGCACAGGGTCCAGGGGGTTCCCCAGAACAGAGCTGGCCCTTCTAATCAGCTTGTCAAGTCTATTTCTATCCCTGGTTGATATAATGCTCACCCTGCAGGCCAATCTGAATGAGATGCCTGATGCAACTACTGAGTTGAAAAAAGGCCCTAAGAAGTGCCACCTGGACTCCAAAGGCTCTAATCCTCCTAAGCAGGTAGAGCCGGCTGTGGCCCTTTCTGTACAGTACATCCAAGTGATCTGCCCAGTCCAGCTTATTATTGAGGAGCACACCCAGGTACTTATAATGCTAAGTCTATGGACTCTAGTCAAAGAATGTAGTTGGATGTCACCTCTAGTCCAGTTTATAACCAAGACACAACAATCCAGGTATGGTTCAACTTGAAAATCCTGAAAATCTAACTTTACAAGCCAAAATGTGTCTTAACTCAACAGTTGGACTTACAGGGGTTGTCCCATTAAAGATACTTATCCTCATTCTCAGGATAGGGGATAAGTGTCACATTGCTGTGGGTCTGACTGCTGGGTCCTCCAGAGATCATGAAAAGGGGGGACTGATGCTTTACATGCTATTGAGACAGCCTTTTTGGATGTCGCCTTAATGTTAGACATGCAATCAGGTCAGGTTTATATCAGATGATATTCCCATACGTGGGAATCCCCTATTACATGAGGACAGCTATCATCTGTATCATACAATAAATAATTTACCTATTGGAGAATTTTTTAAGGGCCAAATGTGACTCCAGGCAGAATATCTATGCGAGGAAATGTCGGGTGAGCTCTAGTTGACTTAGAGATCGAGGTTATTGGCTTGGCCTTATAAATAGTGCAGAGCACTTGGAGAATCGAAAACATTGCAATTTTATTTTAATAGATCATCCGAAAACCAATTTGGAAGAACTATTTAATCTTGCCTTTAGTACTGGGTGCTGTGCTCAATATAATGGTGTTCTTGACATTATATGGAGGAATCTACCATTATTACTTTATGATACTATCACTTATACTATATTGAAAAGTGGTTGCCGCTTTGTGACAAGATGGACAAAAACAATTGGTGGAATACTATCTCCTAACTTGTACACATCATGTGAACAGCAAACATGGCTGAGATACAAAAGTAACACTCGCTTAGACTTGACTAGGTGTAATTTACACAGTTTTATGTATAAGACCGTACGTTTTGTATCAACTGTTACAAGTATTGATTATACCATTAAGAGTTATCTAAATTGCAATACGATGTATGTTGTGTATATCATACAATGTCCTTCATGCGACTTACAATATGTGGCACGTACAGTGGGGAAAAAAAGTATTTAGTCAGCCACCAATTGTGCAAGTTCTCCCACTTAAAAAGATGAGGCCGGCCTGTAATTGACATCATAGGTAGACCTCAACTATGAGAGACAAAATGAGAAAACAAATCCAGAAAATCACATTGTCTGATTTTTAAGAATTTATTTGCAAATTATGGTGGAAAATAAATATTTGGTCAATAACAAAAGTTCATCTCAATACTTTGTTATATATCCTTTGTTGGCAATGACAGAGGTCAAACGTTTTCTGTAAGTCTTCACAAGGTTGGCACACACTGTTGCTGGTATGTTGGTCCATTCCTCCATGCAGATCTCCTCTAGAGCAGTGATATTTTGGGGCTGTCGCTGGGCAACACAGACTTTCAACTCCCTCCAAAGGTTTTCTATGGGGTTGAGATCTGGAGACTGGCTAGGCCACTCCAGGACCTTGAAATGCTTCTTACGAAGCCGCTCCTTCGTTGCCCTGGCGGTGTGCTTGGGATCATTGTCATGCTGAAAGACCCAGCCACGTTTCATCTTCAATGCCCTTGCTGATGGAAGGAGGTCTGCACACAAAATCTCAGGATCCATGGCCCCATTCATTCTTTCATGCACACGGATCAGTCGTCCTGGTCCCTTTGCAGAGAAACAGCCCCAAAGCCTGATGTTGCCACCCCCATGCTTCACAGTAGGTATGGTGTTCTTTGGATGCAACTCAGCATTCACTCTCCTCCAAACACGACGAGTTGTGTTTCTACCAAACAGTTCTACTTTGGTTTCATCTGACCATATGACATTCTCCCAATACTCTTCTGGAACATCCAAATGCTCTCTAGCAAACTTCAGACAGTCCCAGATATGTACTGGTTTAAGCAGGGGGACACGTCTGGCACTGCAGGATCTGAGTCCCTGGCGGCGTAGTTTGTTACTGACATTAGCCTTTGTTACGTTAGTCTCAGCTTTCTGCAGGTCATTCACTAGGTCCCCCTGTGTGGTTCTGGGATTTTTGCTCACCGTTCTTGTGATCATTTTGACCCCACGGGGTGAGATCTTGCGTGGAGCCCATGATAGAGGGAGATTATCAGTGGTCTTGTATGTCTTCCATTTTCTAATTATTGCTCCCACAGTTGATTTCTTCACACCAAGCTGCTTGCCTATTGCAGATTCAGTCTTCCCAGCCTGGTGCAGGTCTACAATTTTGTTTCTGGTGTCCTTCCACAGCTCTTTGGTCTTCACCATAGTGGAGTTTGGAGTGTGACTGTTTGAGGTTGTGGACAGGTGTCTTTTATACTGATAACAATGTCAAACAGGTGCCATTACTACAGGTAATGAGTGGAGGACAGAGGAGCCTCTTAAAGAAAAAGTTACAGGTCTGTGAGAACCAGAAATCTTGCTTGTTTGTAGGTGACCAAATACTTATTTTGCACCATAATTTGCAAATAAATTCTTAAAAAATCAGACAATGTGATTTTCTGGATTTGTTTTCTCATTTTGTCTCTCATAGTTGAGGTCTACCTATGATGACAATTACAGGACGGCCTCATCTTTTTAAGTGGGAGAACTTGCACAATTGGTGGCTGACTAAATACTTTTTTCCCCACTGTATGTGCCACAAATTGAAAGTTCAGATAGCAGAAGAACATATCGCAGGCATATCCACCAATACTTTTGTTGTCTGGGGCATCTAAACATTTAAGGAAATATATGACGGCACCACTAAAATGTTGCAGGTTTATTCCATAGAAAGAGTGCTACACCCCAAGAGGGGTGGGGATTAGAGGAGCGTATAGCCTTACATTGTTGTGTTACCCCATATACTGAGGTGTGCAGTTCGAAATGAGTTTGAGGATTTCCGTTGTTGCAGTGGATCGCATTGTATGTTTATGGTGTTGTGCGCAACTATGTTTTTAATGTCTTTGAAAATAATATTGGTTTTTATTTATTTTATTTTTTAGTTTAGTTAACCCCTAGATTTTAGATTTAGTTAACCTCTACCATTCTGAGTTCATGCAAATGCCTAAAGACAAATTTTGCACATATAAAGCTATAGTAGCACATAGAATGATAATTAGGAAACAAATACAGTGAAGTTAACAGTTTAAAACAATTAAACTTTTGCAAGAGAAATACAAGAAATACAAGAGAAAATAACACAGTTCTCAATTTATTTTACACTCTACCTTACACTAATTTGGAGAGCTGCGCTGGACACCAGATGGCTTCTATTAACTATTGGCAGCAGCTCAGAGGCACACTGGTAGTTCTTAGTCAGTCTGTCAGTAATCCTGCTTATACAGTTAACTTCGTCCCTTCCCTTACAATACAAATACAATCAATACTATAATAAAAAATACAACAATAAGGAAAGAAAATACAATATATTAATCTACCTCAGATTACAGTACCTTACTCCTCCAATGGACTGACAAAGAGTTCCCCTTTAGCTTAAGGAAAGCAGAGTGGGACAATGGCCCACTTACCTAGGATTTGCGTTCCTTCAACCAAAAAGGCACCTCTACCCCGTTCAGTCCAAAAGAGGCGCGGTCAGGTGATCTCGCTGGGGCCTCCATAATGATAGAGTAAAATAAACTCCCAGGTAGATTAGGTAAACCCAGTACCAGTGTATAAGCAAATAAGACAGAGACGACACAGATTTGTCTGTAACCACCAGAGATCTCCTGTGGGAGGAGCACTGGTCCTTTATTTTATAGAGTATAAACCAAGAGTAGCAATCAATCATATTACGTAAATTGGGGATGGTTTATTGGCATACAAATATGGGATTTTACACAATTTCTGGGAATTCATCTCAAATTATATTTAGCCCATGTTACACAATAGTTCTTATGTTACCTAACAATGATGGATGAAGTAATCTTGACTCCCTTGCATTCTTCACCCATATCTGTGACCATTTCTGGTCACAGTGTCTAAAAAATTGTTTACTGTGTATAAAAATGAGAATATGTGCAAAAATGGTAAAAACAGGGAGAGGTCATGGTTAGTATGAAACTACAAGGATTTATTCAAACATGGTTTCATATTGGTTCATATATTGGTTCATAATGAGTATATATGTATGACTATATGAGGTTAACTATAGCGTCACTCTAACAATATCCAAACTGGATTACTTTTGTGGTTTTGCTATGGATTTCACGCAAAGCCAGCTTGGAGTTACTTGTTTCCATATGTGGAGGAACTTCTAATGATCCCCACTTGTGTCTGATTGTTAGGTTTACTTGATTTTCTTTTCTCTTGACCTTTTATACTTAGACCTGTAACAATAACAAAGGGGCATCCACTGGACATCTAGAGAAACAAGGGTTCACCATCATCATTGTTAGAACCTTTTTACTGTAACAGCAGTGAGTCTAAAAACCTTTCTTCCACAGGTTGATTCACTGAGGGGTCTGGGTGTCTTTATTAAAAATAATTTTGCCTAAATTTCTAGATACTGAAATGGGATACTGATTCTGAGTTATTCTGTCAACATTGGAATCAGGGTGGATTTTTTTCCTCCTAATACAGTAATTGACATTCACCTCTAGGGGTTTTGCCTTGGATTATAAATCAAAATTCTGATTGTCAAGTGGTGCCAAATTATTTATAATCCATATAGATATATATATTGTGAGCTCACAGAGAAAGAACTAGCCTGACACACGCAGTCGGTGTTAAGCAAGTTGTGTTTATTAAAAACATTGCATAAGCTTTTATAGAGAACAGTAAATAATTATGACTTATAACAGAGCATGCGTGAAAACTGGTAAACCTGATTGACCATTGGCGGGAGGAGGGTCTTGACACAGCCCCTTACTCATCTAAATAATCAAAGTATATTAGTACTACGAGCTACGTAATGCAAAGCATGGCTGGGACCTGTTGTTCTACATTGCACATCTGAGGGGAGAAATTGCACAGCTACGCGCTGGGGGCTGTTTGCGTAAGCAGTGATAATCTCCAGACTCTTCGAAGGACAGCTCACAGAAAGTTTATAAACAAGCAAGTCCACTAGGACATACTGCCCTAGACTGGGTGTCTAGCCTTGCTCTCAGTGTATATCCTTATCATCGAAGGCTGTAAGCTTCTTCTACTAAATGCATTTCTATAATTTTTAAGAATAGCAAGCTAATGAGAAGTTAAAGAGACAGACATTTAATTTCTATCACAAAGGGGTATTCCCATCTCAAGGATCCTGTCTATACTGCTAGCTTATGTAAATTCAAGAATTTTCCTAATTACATTGCTTTAGCAATGCTGCTTCATTTGTCTGCTATGTGAGATTATTCTCCGTATTGTTTACATATCGTTGTCATGGCACCCATCCTTTTATCTGCTCCAGGTTGGATGATGTGACTCACTGCTCTCTGGAGGGGAGGGGGCTTAGTTCTGTGTATTACTTCCAGAGCTCTTATCTTCTGCTCTGTCATCTGAGCAATCAGGTCAGCTAACATCAGATTGCTGATAAAGGCTCCCTCAGGGTATATTATCTCTTTATGTATAGTGGGTACGGAAAGTATTCAGACCCCTTTAATTTTTTTCACTCTTTGTTTCATTTCAGCCATTTGCTAAAAGCAAAAAAGTTCATTTTATTTCTCATTAACATACACTCAGCACCCATCTTGACAGAAAAAAAAAAACATAAATGTAGATATTTTTGCAAATTTATTAAAGAAAAACTGAAATATCACATGGCCATAAGTATTCAGACCCTTTGCTCAGTATTGAGTAGAAGCCGCTTCCTTCTGAGCTAGTACAGCCATGAGTCTTCTTGGGAATGATACAACAAGTTTTTCACATCTGGATTTGGGGATCCTCTGCCATTCTTCCTTGCAGATGCTCTCCAGTTCCGTCAGGTTGGATGGTGAACTTTGGTGGAGCCATTTTCAGGTCTCTCCAGAGATGTTCAGTTGGGTTGAGGTCAGGGCTCTGGTTGGGCCAGTCAAGAATGGTCACAGAGTTGTTCCGAAGCCACTCCTTTGTTATTTTAGCTGTGTGCTTAGGGTCATTGTCTTGTTGGAAGGTGAACCTTTGGCCCAATCTGAGGTCCAGAGCACTCTGGAAGAGGTTTTCTTCCAAGATATCTCTGTACTTGGCCGCATTCATCTTTCCTGTCCCTGCAGCTGAAAAACACCCCCATAGCATGATGCTGCCACCACCATGTTTCACTGTTGAGATTGTATTGGGCAGGTGATGAGCAGTGCCTGGTTTTCTCCACACATACTGCTTAGAATTAAGAACAAAAAGTTCAATCTTCATCTTATCAGACCAGAGAATCTTATTTCTTATAGTCTGGGAGTCCTTCATGTGTTTTTTGGCAAACTCTATGCGGGCTTTCATATGTCTTACACTGAGGAGAGGCTTCCTTCGGGCCACTCTGCCATAAAGCCCCGACTGGTGGAGGGCTGCAGTGATAGTTGACTTTGTGGAACTTTCTCCCATCTCCCTACTGCATCTCTGGAGCTCGGCCACAGTCATCTTTGGGTTCTTCTTTACCTCTCTCACCAAGGCTCTTCTCCCACGATTGCTCAGTTTGGCTGGACGGCCAGGTCTAGGAAGAGTTCTGGTCATCCCAAACTTCTTCCATTTAAGGATTATGGAGGCCACTGTGCTCTTAGGAACCTTGAGTGCTGCATAAATTCTTTTGTAACCTTGGCCAGATCTGTGCCTTGCCACAATTCTGTCTCTGAGCTCCTTGGGCAGTTCCTTTGACCTCATGATTCTCATTTGCTCTGACATGCACTGTGAGCTGTGAGGTCTTATATAGACAGGTGTGTGCCTTTCCTAATCAAGTCCAATCAGTTTAATTAAACACAGCTGGACTCCAATGAAGGAGTAGAACCATCTCAAGGAGGATCAGAAGGAAATGGACAGCATGTGAGTTAAATATGAGTGTCACAGCAATGGGTCTGAATACTTATGACCATGTGATATTTCAGTTTTTCTTTTTTAATAAATTTATCTACATTTATGTTTTTTTTCTGTCAAGATGGGGTGCTGAGTGTACATTAATGAAAAATAAAATGAAACAAAGAGTGAAAAATTTAAAGGGGTCTGAATACTTTCTGTACCCACTGTAAATACAAATATAATATTTACTGCAAGTTTGTTGTCTGTCCTAGCAGGATGTATTTTTTCCCCAAGCCTGTGTAATGTAATATAATTTATTGTGCATATTTGATCTACATTTATATTAGATTTTTAGAAATAATAAATAATCTTTCATGATAAAGACAATGTCTATACTGTATCTACTAAGCTACTTCATAATGTCCTTTCCATTCATCTGTCAAAGCCACCCATCAGCTTATTGAAAAATACAAGTGAGAAGAAAAGAGAGCAGGCAAAATAGTGAGAGGGAGATGGGAAAACCCCTGTAACTATAGTACTGTATATAACCATGACTTACTGTGAGCATATTATAGGGTTAAAAAATTCCTTTGAATATATTTTATCTTCAACTTTTGTAAATTCAGTCAACAATGCACCAATTATGATGTCTCCTTGCTGGTAATATTTCTCTTCGCCATAAAGTGTCTCTCTAATCCTAAGATTACAAACTGGATGTGAATCCTCAGATATGGTCAGAGTCAGGAACAAGACGGTGATGTAAAACACAACATTACAGCAGTGAGATGGAGCTCCAGTACTGATCATTACATCTGCCACAATAGGAGATTGATGGGGAAATGTCATCAAGTAACAGAGGAGCACAGAATGCACAGCACACACTATCAGCTGCATTATGTACTGCACAAGCAAATCCTCTCCTTATATACAGTATGATAGGATAGATGTTACATGGGGACAGATATATCTTGTATCATACGTCACCCTGATTCTACTCTCAGATGGCCGTGTCCTGAACTACCTATAAAATACATCACTGAAGAATAAGATGAATCCCCTGTAGACACAACTAGAAATACTGATGCTAGTCATTTTTATCATTCTACTAGTGATTTCTAGAGATAACTAAATTAAAGTTTTTACAAAGAACTTTAAAAGTTTATGTAGATTTCTACTGTTGTTAGGCTCCATTCACACTACCCTTAGAGCCCATGAACAACCAAAAAAAAATAAGAAAATCACTTTGCGTCCATTTGCACCTATTCCATTAGGTATTAATTTTTCTTTGGAGAAAATAGTGAATTGTGCAATTTTTCTTCAGACCCCAGAGCAGGCCCAGGGAAGGTGCAGCAATATAACAAATAGTTAAACTCTATCCTTCTTCTCTCCCCTTTCCCTTTCTCTTTCTCTTCTTTTATCTCGATCTCCTATACTCCTCCTTCTGCTCCCCCCTTTCCTCCGCTCCTCTCCTCCTGCTCTTCCTCCTCTTCTGGTCCCTCTCTCAATATTTGCTTCACCCTTGTTGTTAAATTTACTATGATGATTGTCTCTGTAGTTTATATGTTTTGTTTGCCGGCTCCTATTTTAATGGCGGCCGCTTCATGGTCGTATGTTTTTTTTCTGTTTGTTTCTATTTTTGATATAAAAAAAGAATTTATAAAAAAAAAAACAAAAACAGTTATACTCATGTTGATTCACTTTCTCACAGCATCCATCATTCCTCTGCATCCTCGCCCAGCCTCCGGCTAACATCATGCACCCTGGGGTCAACGCTGAGGATTATGATTGTGCCTAAGCCGTCACATGAGGCATGCCCATGTCATAACACTGGTTCAAAGCATTGTGATGTTTGCGAGCCCCATGTGACCACTGAGACCCAATCACAGACTTCAGCAAAGACCCTCGAGGCATGTGACGCCAGAGGCCGAAAGAGGCTGCTGGGAAAATGCCGGGTGCTGCTGGACTCCAGGAGGATGCCCATGAGAGGTGAGGCAAGGTGAGAATAATTGTTTATTAGGTTTACTAACCTCCCCTGAGCCCCTACTTATTATAATCTGGAGTCAGAAGAGACCAGAGAATAATACTGTATCATGGGTGACAAACCCCAATAGTTTACCATTTGGGTCAAGCCTGAAGCTTTTGAAAAATTCTGGTTAAATCCAGTTTAAGGTGAAACAGTTTGCTCATCTTTACACATGAACCAAGTCGTGTGTGGATCCATGGTAAATAGAATGGAAGGCACACAGATTCTATTAATGGACTCTTTCATTATTACTATTTCATATTTTGTGAGTCCCAGGCCCCCACATACATTTGTAAATACTGGGGTTGTGTGAATGGAGCCATACAAATTAATAGGTCTGTATATTATCCACAATTACAGTCCCATAATTGCACATGATATTCAGCAACAAACTGTGGTTATGTTCATGAAGCCTTAGGCCTTATTCACATGACCATTTCAAAAATAATGCGAGTGAATGAGTGTATTCACACATCCTTTGTTTTAAATGGCCAAAAAAACAGTCAATTAAAAAATGTACATGTCCTACCTTAGTCTCTTTTTATGGACACACCACCGCAATAAAAATCAATGGATCAATTTTAATCCAGTTTATTCTGACATTCAAGTTACATCCATTAAAAATGGATCAGTGGTGTGGGTCAAAGAAAAAAAAATGACTAATGAAATTAATCTGTTTATTAGCAGTCCATTAAAAACGGATGACACTCAGCTATCAAAAATGGACAAATGGACGGATACAAAAATAGATGCAACATGGCCATTAAAAATGTCAGCAGTTACCAATGAGCCTAGAGGTAGTGTGATTTTTTTTTTCAGCTCAGCTAACATTTTAAAGCAATAAAAATACCATGAAATTATGACAAGATTAAAAAAATGTAATTTGCGTTCTACCTGTTACAAGAACAATGTTGCAAAGGGATGATGTTTAATAAGGGGAGATATGTGAAGAAATAAGCGGAATATGTTGTAAGTATAAAAAAGAGGAGTATGATTTTGTTTATTAGCTAGTTAATATGGTCACTTTCCTTAAAAAAATTTGTTTTCAGACTATCTTCAAGACATGACCTGAGTCTTAAGGCTAGAGCATAAGAGATGAATGAATAGATTTAGCATCAAATTTTGAATCAAATTTGATCTGAATTTCCCTTACATTTTATATCTCGGCAAAACTCAAATTTTTGGGATTTGTTTCAAGCAAATCATTCATAGTTTGAGATAAGTAAGCCTGTCAAGACTATAAAATATAGTGTAGAACACTCTTAGAGCTCCTAGGAACCTATTTATAAAACATAGTGTAGAATACTCTTAGGTCTACTAGGAACCTATCTATAAAACATAGTGTAGAACACTCTTAGGGCTCCTAGGAACCTTTCTATAAAACCTAGTGTAGAATACTCTTAGGGCTCCTAGGCACCTATCTATAAAACATAGTGTGGAATACTCTTTGGGCTCCTAGGAACCTATCTATAAAACATAGTGTGGAATACTCTTATCTTACCTATCCAGGCGGCACAGTGGCTCAGTGGTTAGCGCTGCAGCCTTGCAACGCTTGAGTTCTGGGTTTGAATCCTGCCAAGGACAACATCTGCAAGGAGTTTCTATGTTCTCCTTGTGTTTGTGTGTGTTTCCTCCTACACTCCAAAGACATACTAATATGGAATGTAGATTGTGAACCCTCTATGGGACAATGACTGACAATATCTGTAAAGTGTTGCAGAATATGATGGAGCTATATAAGTGCACAAAATAAATCAATTCTAGGTCTCTAAAGATAATACAGCTGAAGTTACGTGAAAGTGACGTATTTCTATGTAAAAACAGATGGTTAGCAGAAGATACAAACTCCGAGTCTAACTATACACTGTGCTGACGCTCGTTTTTTGTCTATAGTGTCAGTGCTACCATATATTGGAATATTTTTTAGTGTCATGCTTACATTAATATAGCATTGTTGTACTTCAGCTCAGTCTGTGTCCAAGTGACAAAATAAGAAAAAAAAATATATATATTTATATACAGTACAGACCAAAAGTTTGGACACACCTTCTCATTCCAAGAGTTTTCTGTATTTTTATGACTATAAAAATTGTAGATTCACACTGAAGGCATCAAAACTATGAATTAACACATGTGGAATTATATACTTAACAAAAAAGTGTGAAACAACTGAAAATATGTCTTATATTCTAGGTTCTTCAAAGTAGCCACCTTTTGCTTTGATTACTGCTTTGCACACTCTTGGCATTCTCTTGATGAGCTTCAAGAGGTAGTCACCTGAAATGGTCTTCCAACAGTCTTGAAGGAGTTCCCAGAGATGCTTAGCACTTGTTGGCCCTTTTGCCTTCTCTCTGCGGTCCAGCTCACCCCAAACCATCTCGATTGGGTTCAGGTCTGGTGACTGTGGAGGCCAGGTCATCTGGCGTAGCACCCCATCACTCTCCTTCTTGGTCAAATAGCCCTTACACAGTCTGGAGGTGTGTTTGGGGTCATTGTCCTGTTGAAAAATAAATGATGGTCCAACTAAACGCAAACCGGATGGAATAGCATGCCGCTGCAAGATGCTGTGGTAACCATGCTGGTTCAGTATTCCTTCAATTTTGAATAAATCCCCAACAGTGTCACCAGCAAAGCACCCCCACACCATCACACCTCCTCCTCCATGCTTCACGGTGGGAACCAGGCATGTAGAGTCCATTCGTTCACCTTTTCTGCGTCGCACAAAGACACGGTGGTTGGAACCAAAGATCTCAAATTTGGACTCATCAGACCAAAGCACAGATTTCCACAGGTCTAATGTCCACTCCTTGTGTTCTTTAGCCCAAACAAGTCTCTTCTGCTTGTTGCCTGTCCTTAGCAGTGGTTTCCTAGCAGCTATTTTACCATGAAGGCCTGCTGCACACAGTCTCCTCTTAACAGTTGTTGTAGAGATGTGTCTGCTGCTAGAACTCTGTGTGGCATTGACCTGGTCTCTAATCTGAGCTGCTGTTAACCTGCGATTTCTGAGGCTGGTGACTAGGATGAACTTATCCTCCGCAGCAGAGGTGACTCTTGGTCTTCCTTTCCTGGGGCGGTCCTCATGTGAGCCAGTTTCTTTGTAGCACTTGATGGTTTTGGCCACTGCACTTGGGGACACTTTCAAAGTTTTCCCAATTTTTCGAACTGACTGAACTTCATTTCTTAAAGTAATGATGGCCACTCGTTTTTCTTTACTTAGCTGCTTTTTTCTTGCCATAATATAAATTCTAACACTCCATTCAGTAGGACTATCAGCTGTGTATCCACCTGACTTCTTAACAACACAACTGATGGTCCCAACCCCATTTATAAGGCAAGAAATCCCACTTATTAAACCTGACAGGGCACACCTGTGAAGTGAAAACCATTTCAGGTGACTACCTCTTGAAGCTCATCAAGAGAATGCCAAGAGTGTGCAATGCAGTAATCAATGCAAAAGGTGGCTACTTTGAAGAACCTAGAATATAAGACATATTTTCAGTTGTTTCACACTTTTTTGTTAAGTATATAATTCCACATGTGTTAATTCATAGTTTTGATGCCTTCAGTGTGAATCTACAATTTTTATAGTCATAAAAATACAGAAAACTCTTGGAATGAGAAGGTGTGTCCAAACTTTTGGTCTGTACTGTATATATATATATATATATATATATATATATATATATATAGTGTATATATATATTTTTCTTAATAATTTAAATGCTGGTGCTGGTGGGCATACTTCAATCTCTGGCTTCAACACAGTGATATCATAGAAGCCATTTGGATGATATGGTATTTGGGAGCATTCTGAAAAACAAAGAAACAAAAACAAAAAAAAACACAAAACATCAAAATTTAAATTAACCCCTTTATCTAGTTTACATATCAAAATAAACAAAAATAATAAACATATTAGGTATCTCTGTATATGGAAATAGCTATTATATATGGTGAACACCAAAGTGGGAAAAATGTTTGCATTGCTGTTTTTTAGTTCCTTCATTTTGTCCAAAAAAATTTGAAAGAAAGTGATCAAAATTGTATCAATAAAAAAAATTACATTTTGCCCTGCAAAATATGCATTTAATGCACACCCATACATGGAAATATGAAAAAAAAAGATATTAAATTGTGTTTTTATACTATTGTTTTTGTATTGAATTTATTTCAAGAGGAATTAAAGCTCAAATTAGATCGAAGGTAAAGATGGACACATCTATATTATTAAACAAAAAAACAGATATTAATCATATACAGTATATTCAATGATTTTGTTACGTTTTCTATATGCTTATATATAGCATTCAGCATTATTATCAGGAGACAAATTTACAAACTTTATTTCATATTCTTACTAAACAGGGCAGTTTTTGTGTTCATTTCAGATCTGAACAGAATGATAAAACATTTTGGGAAAAACACACAAGCTAAAAGTCCAGCACTGGAAGCCATTACTGCAAATATCTCCACGGCCACCATGTATTTCCCTCTGGTGCTCAGATAAGCTGGGATCATGGACATCCAGACACTACAGAACAGCAGCATGCTGAAGGTGATGTACTTGGCCTCATTAAAACTGTCCGGTAACGTCCTCACCATGAAAGCCAGAAGAAAGCTGACAGCGGCCAGGAGCCCCATATAACCCAACATGGAGTAGAACCAGAGATCTGACCCCTCATTACACTGAATGATGATCTTCTCAGGATAAGACTGAGTGTCCAGGTCCTGGAATGGGGGAGAAATAGACAACCACAGAACACAGATGACAACCTGGAAGGATGAACACAACAACACTATGGTAAAGGGCAGCTTCACACCCAGATATTTCCTCCAGGGGCTTCCAGGTTTGGTGGATTTAAAAGCCACACAGACCATGATGGTCTTGGCGAGGAGCGAAGAGATGGCTACAGAGAAGAGGATTCCAAAAGTGGTCTCACGTAGTCTGCAAGTTATATGGACTGGACGGCCAAGAAACAAGAAGACAGAGAGGAAGCTGAGGATGATGGAGACCAGGAGAAGGTAACTCAGGTTCTGGTTATTAGCTTTAACAATGGGAGTGTCCCGATAAATAATAAATATTCCAAATATCAAACTAGTAACAAGACAACCAAAAACTGAGAGGAACGAAAAAACCGAAGCAATTGTGTCATTCTGGTAAGAGATGAATTCTATGATTTTGGGGTGACATCGGTCTCTCTTCTCATTCGGCCATTCATCACTTGGACATTTCATACAATTATCACTGTCTGAAAACAGAACAAAAACTTAATATTGGTAATTTTGTTAGTGTCGATCAGATATTTCTGGGTCCCACCAAAGTAATTTAGAGTTCAAACTCCAGCATTACACATTCATGTTATACAATTGTGAGAAGATTCTATTCTTGTTATTGACGCCATATCGTATCATTTAGGGGGTTATCTTACAAGCTAGTTAAAAAAAAAAAAAAAAACTTCCTGGAGTAAAGCAAACCAAAAATATTGTGTTCTGCTGTGTCAATTTCACCAATTTTAGCCTCTTTGCTCCCCTCTATACAGCTCTACTTCTTTCATTTTCAATGGGCATGCACATCCTTGGACCTTGTGACATAGTGTGTGACTATCAAGCATCTCCCAGGAGTACATGGCTGTCTGGATCTTGCTATCTCTTCCCCTCCCAAGTTGTGTGCTCAGTGAAAACATGAAAGTGAAAATGTTGCTTTTTTTGTAATAAGTAAGATATATTGCATGTAATAATCACTATTTTGACACTATGTTTTGAGGAATGTTTTTTTTTTTTTTTTTTAATGGGAATACCCCTTTAATAATATCTAATGGGTTAATTGCTAGATTAACTACAGTACTAAGATATTGGGGACATTTATTAAGTCTTAATTCCTGACAGGCACAAGACTCACCAGGATTCCTAATAGGCTCCGCACTCTCAGTAATTCTTGCAGTAATTCTTGTTGGTGTGCTAGTCAGGAACTGGTTTAGATTTGTGATATAAGTCATACCAATTTTCTGGCATGAGTTATAGTAATTCTATTGTACAGGGGCGCCCCCAACCCTGCTCCACCCACTGTAAAAATGTGGCAAGCAGGGGCTGATATGTGCCATAGTGCACCAAAAATGTGCCCACTTGAGACTCATTTGTAGCCACTTTCTAGGCACATCAACCTTACTTAATGTGGACAGTTTTTTGGTGATTGACTCCAATGTATTATGAAAAGCTTTTCCTTCTACGGGATCTTTGGAATCACGTTGTTTGGGAGCATTACTGTGTCAGAGCCTAATGGGTCACTGCAACCCTGAATATTGTAGAACATCTAAAAAAACAGAGCTATGAACCTCATAAAAATCATCTGTAAACCTTATTATTCTTCTTTTCAAGGTTTTTGATAGTGGATGAAAAAAAGACAGAAGAAGCGGTCTCTACACTCTTACAGGAAAAAATAATATTAACAACCCAAATAGACCAAAAATGTAAAAATACATTTATTTATTTATTTGCTTTATTTTATGTCTATTTAAGAAAGCTACATGGGTACTCTTATTGGCTGGATATATTATAACTGTCATTATGAGTCAGTTAGGGAACGATTGACATTGTGTCTTATCATCTTATCAGTGATGTCCTTTTATTATGGAGAACTATTATTACACAGGTCTGCAAAAAAAATTTTTCAAGAGCTGTTTTGGTTATTCCACGTAATCTTTATGTTTTTTGGTGCGCTGAATCTGAAAATGACCTCCATTTTCTCATAGGACGTCACGTTTCCTGACAATTTAATTAACTATGTTAAATAAGGAAAGACCTCAAAATAAGTGGAAATAGACTTATAAAATTAATGTTTTATTACAATTTTTTCTTGAAAATCCTTTTTTGAACTGAAATGAGCTCACTAACACACACTAAACTCGATTCTTTTTCCCTGTGAGGCTCTTCTTGGTGCATTTACACTTGTGAGTAGCATCTGGAATGTCTCTCTGAAGCATCCAACAGTCTGCCATCATTGTAACGCTCCATTTTCCCTGGTATCTCCTTTCCATCTCTTTAATGTCTTGGTGGAATCGTTCACCTTATTCCTCACTCACAGCTCCCAAATTTTCAGGAAAGTAGTCAAGGTGGGACTGGAGGAAATGCACTTTCAAACTCATCAGGCAGCCTAAAGCTTGAAATGCTTTCAGCATTCATCCGACGATCTTTTTGTAGTGAGGATCTTTGTTATTGCCTAAAAAATTCTCTACGACTTCTTTAAAAGCAACCCACCCTTCTTTTTAAGGATCCGTCATGGTATTGACAAACTCTTGATCAGCTATAAGCCTTCTAATGTCTGGTCCGACGAACACACCTTCTTTCAATTTTTGATTTTACGAATTGCTTCTTCAATCCCAATTTTATGTGGAGAGGTGGTAGAAGAACTTTATGCGGAGGTACCAAAGGACATTTTTTTCACCGACTGTTAGCACCCTCGGCTGCCAACTCTTCTTGGTCCAGTGATTTTGTTGGTCTCGACTGTCCCATAGACACAGAAAACAAGGGTATTTGGTATACCCAGCTTGTTGCCCAAGCAGCATGCACAAGACCTTCAAATCCCACGCACTTGCCAACCATGGTCTTCAAATTTAAGTTTACGAAGAACCAATTCCAAGTTCTCATAGGTCTCCTTCAAGTGTACGGAATGACCTACAGGGATGGAAGCGTAAAAACCACCGTTGTGGAGTAAAACTGCTTTGAGACTTCTTTTTGAAGAATCTATAAAAAACGTTCTCACAGATTCTGGAAAATAACAAATAAGCATAGATCCTCCAATATAGAGTAAAACTTAACGTTTAATAAATATCATTAAAAAATTAGCCCCATAAATATGAAAAACAAAATAATGTTATAAAAAATGGAACATTCTTATCAGTTCCAGACGGTAGTATAACACTAAGGGTCCCATGTTTGCTCAAATGTAGTGGGAACTCTCGGGGTACAGGAGATCAAACCTACACAGCCCTGTCACCCCAAATATAGCTCCCGCCCTAACAAGGGCAGTCCCAATATGACCCTAAAAAAGCCCTAATAATGTCTCGCCCGACGCGTTTCGCATCCTACAAAGAGGTGCTCATCAGGGGATATATGGAAAAGGGACCAAAAGATCCACTTTGCTTGAAGAGCTCTAAACCCTAAGTGCGGGGAAGCTCATTTTAACCTCACAGTGATGCGGTACGTGAGGCTTATTTACTTGGCACGGGTAGCAGAGTCCTCACCCAACAGTTTCGATCAGACCAAACATGGCCGAAATGAAACTGCTATTATTATACTGTGGGGTCTCTTCAGATCCCAGAGTATAATAAGAGGAGCCCCAGGGGAGGTGATCAAACATAAAAATCAATGTTAACTCACCTTCCCTATGCTCTGCGGTGGCTCTGTGCTTTGCAGGTGCTTCTGCCTGATGTAAAATACCACTGAGAGGGCATTAGGGGTCACGTCCAGTGTTATTACACATAATGACGCAACATGACCCAGTCGCTAACTACAGGCAGAAGCACCCGAAGAGAACAGAGCCACTATGGAGCACAGGGAAGGTGAGTTAACATTGTTTCACCTCTATTGGCCCTCCGCTTATTATACTCTGGGGTCTGAAGAGACCCCACAGTATAATAATAGCTAGTGAGTGGTGAAAACTGGAATATTATAAAAGTTAGAATATTATAATGTGTGCAGGGGCCACTATGGGACAGACATAATACAGTGTGCAGGGACTGCTATGGGACATAATACTGTGTGCAGGGGCCACTATGGGATATAATACCGTGTGCAGGGGCATCTATGGGACATAATACCATGTACAGAGGCCGCTATGGGACATAATACCGTGTGCAGAGGCCGCTAGTGGATATAATACCGTGTGCAGAGGCCGCTAAGAGACATAATACCGTGTGCAGAGGCCACTATGGGATATAATACTGTGTGCAGAGGCCGCTATGGGATATAATACTGTGTGCAGGGGCTGCTATGGGATATAATACTGTATGCAGAGGCTGCTATGGGACATAAAACTGTGTGCAGAGGCCGCTATGGGATATAATACCGTGTGCAGGGACCGCTATGGGATATAATATCGTGTGCAGGAGCCGCTATGAGACATAATACGGTGTGCAGAGGCCGCTATGGGATATAATACCGTGTGCAGGGACCGCTATGAGACATAATACCATATGCAGGAGCCGCTATGGGACATAATACCGTGTGCATGGGCCGCTATGGGATATAATACCATGTGCAGAGGCCGCTATGGGACATAATACCATGTGCAGAGGCCACTATGGGATATAATACCGTGTGCAGGGATCACTATGGGATATAATATCGTGTGCAGGGGGCCGCTATGGGACATAATACCGTGTGCAGGGACCACTATGGGACATTATTCTGTATAACGGTGTGTTTTCTGTATTAAGGATGTTTTTTGCCCAGAAAACTTAGGCATTTTTTGGGGGGACAAAAATGCACCATGTGAACACCGACGCCCAGATGGTAGGCACCGGTACTTTCAATGTTAAGCCTAACAACGCCTACCATCTGGGCGTCGGGAACTGTGGTTTTTACTGCATTTTCTTTGACTAGCTACACATTTTTTCTCCATGAAATTTATAAACTCCCCTGATGAACCTGGTGTTAGGATTATCCACTAGGGGAAACATGTTGGGAGATGAGGGAAAGAGGAGATTCACATGTTCCATTATAAGAGAGGGACTTGATCAGGCATTTGGTTTATCATGCTCCTTATGGGGCCTATGGTCTTTTGCCCTCTGAGTATAGTCTATATAGGGTTTTGGGTGTGGTGCTTAGAGCTTCATGTTGGTGATTTGAAACTCCACTACACTAATATATTATATATACCTTATCTAGTATTCATAAGTTAAGGATACTTTGAGTGTTTTAGTGAAGTTGTCTGCAGTTTCATATTATCAATCTGCGGTGTTTTCACTTTTCACCGCAAAGATATAGTATTTTCTTGCGGCTGGTTTACCTATACTCCAATATTTATATAAGGGGGTTTGAAAGAATACTGTATCTACGTTTTCCCCTTATTTGGGATAGGTTTATCTAAAAGGATCACTTAGAATAATTATGGGTGACATCTTTTTTGGATGTCTGTGCTTTTAATTTTTCTAATAAAAGTTGAGTTTTATTTATTATTTCATTTCTATATTTTTGCCATTTTTTCTTTAATTGGTTTCTGGCCTAAGAATATAGCTGCATCCAGATACATAGTGTGTTTCCACAATAACGATGCGGCCATACGGTGCTCCTGAACACATACATTTACCATTGCTTCTACTCGGAAAGTACAGGTGCGTCCCAGGAAAAAGCAGTAAGCGCATGCGTCCTGAAGCATCTGGTGGCAGCACTTCTGTGTTATGGTTTGCGGCATAGTTTAGGGGTCGTCAGACTTACAATTATTGACCAGCACTCCGAGTACCTCATCTTTGATTTTTTAATTAAAAACGGCACGCCGAACAAAAAAGGTTGCCTACCCCTGGACTAGAATATCTACACATAAGTTCAACATGTAAACCAGGAGAAAGTATCACCAAGAATTATCTTAGTAGTTGATAACATGATCTTGACCTAAGTATCATATACCAGTTATATTGGAGATCTCTCCTTCTGAACATGGCGTGCAGTCAAAGCAGCAGGTGTGAATTGTTTCTCTAGACATTTTCCTACTTCCAGGTAAGCAACTCTCTGAGCAGCGGGACACCGGGACCTAAAAAGGGGAAAAGCTCTTTAATGATACTTTGTTGCTATAATAATAATAAGGAAACAATTTCCTGTAATTTCCCAATAATTGTTATTTATTTTGTGACTATATTTATTAATGACATTCCTCCAGTTCTCTCACCACTCCGGGGTCTTCTGGCTTCGGCAGGCTGTGCTACACGATATTCCCCAATAAACTACAGATTCAGTCTGATATACTGTACCACTGAACCTATGGATATAGCAAGGTTTATCTTCAAGTATAATAACTCATAACTCAAGTTAATCTTTTCTACATCTTTACATCTCCCCCAGTATGCTTAAAGGGAGTTTTCAGTTTTCCTTTTGGTTAATGCAGATCCATCAGTAAATATATGAAACATTCTACAACTTTCTAATATACTTTGTTTCTAATAAATCATCCCTGCACAGATTAAGAATCAGTAACTTGTATATTCTGTACTGTTGTGCTTATAAATGTAGATATCCCACATAGTATTGTAAGACGTGTGCCATTTTTATGGGGTCTTGAGGGATGAGATACAACACATATCTGTTATTTTAAATATCTCAAACTCATAGAATCATTAAAGAAGCATTATACTAGGAGTAAATGGGTAAAACTCGGCATGTGAATGCCTGTCTAAGAGCGAGAAGTGCAGAGTAATGTTATGCAGCTATCTAGTTACCACAACCAATTGCCCACTTGCTGTCACACTGATTTACCTTGTAACTAAAGCGGCAGCATAGCAGCTAGTGGGAATGTGCATGTGATTATCGCCACACTGTGAATGGCCTACCTAAGGTTTTATCTTCAAAAACTGCATTGAAAAACTGAATCATAAACTGTCTATGTTTGGGCATTCTTAGAGTAGGATCACATGGGACACTACAGTTGCTTTATCTATCTTGTACTGTTTGCCAGATACAGCAACATTTCTCTTCTCATTGTTTACAGATGGTTGCCTAGGTTACAGTCCTGTTCACAGGTTGGGGTGATGACTCCTGGCTGTCTGTATTATCTTTTCTCCCTATATATGGCTTTTATTTTTTGAGCACTGCTAAGGGCTATATACGTTTCTTTAGCAATGTCTATGCTATTCATGTATGTAATCCCAGAGATAACTGTGCTCTGTAGAGTAAGCAGGAGCTCCAAACTGGAATGAGCTGAAAACCAGGAAGTGGAGGGAAGAGGAGAGAGGAGGGCAGCTAACATCCTGAGGAAACCCCTTTAAGTAATAGCTTTTGTGTTGTCTGCTGCATATTGTTTCAAATCTTTGGACACATTGTAATAATAATAATAATAATAATATGTTTTATATACAGTGCAAAGACAATATGAATATTGAATCAATGCTCAGAAGTAAGTATGATTCCCCTCCCCTACCTCTCTTGTGTATTTCCATGTTATTGCTTGGTCATCCACATGAAGCTGTTGTCCATCTACTGCCCATGGAGTAAAGTTCCCAACATGAACATCAAGTGTTACCTCATCTTTATAGAACCAGTTTATTATTTTATACGGGTGGACAATCTCTCCATTGCCATCAAAATAAGGCACAGAGTTCAGGGAATCATGTGACTGCTTCATCAAGGTAAGGTAGTGATGTAACTGGTAGGAAGAAAAAAAGATCTAATTACTAATATGTATGTCTTCTACTAATCTCTATAAGAACTGAGTATATATGTGATGGGAGTAAACAGGTAAGAGTTTAACAAATGTGCAGTGGAATGGAGGAACTAAAATTTGGGATAGAGGATATTGTCCTCATGGGCTTTCTCAGGGATTGGGGTTCACACCCACGATATATCCACTCACTGTATACTAATTCTGTTGGGTATCCGTACACCACACTCACCCACAAATACACATTTGACCCTAGATGCAATTATAAAAAGGAATTCCTCTTCCACACTCCCTTCCAGCTCACCTGTCACACTAGACTACACAAGAGTGAAGCCCCCTTTTACATTCATGCATCCACACAAAGCTGCCACCACTCACCACTTTATGGTATATCGAGTCACCACAACATGCGCAAATCTCACAAAAAAGAGGTAACATGGCTAGCAATGTAATAATCTTCAGAAATGTGGGGAACCTTAGAGCCAAAGGACAATCTTATTAAATTTTAGATTTAATATACATGAAAAGATACAGTCTGAGACAGAATCTGCGCCAAGCTCTGAAGAATCTGCTGTTGCTCATGAACCTCATCAAATTTATGGACCCCTAACCTCCAAGCTACTTCCTGCACTCTCCCACCAGTGATGTCATAAACTTTTCTTTGATGAAAATATAGAACTTTGATCAGCAAGCTTCTGGGAAGACTCACAGTCTCAATGCCTGATTTGCAGATCGCAGAAAAGAATACATAGAATGAACTTTCTGGGACTTATTAACTACCTGTCTCCTGGCTTGTGGGATGAAATGTCCATAGAAATTAGAGTTACTGACACCGGAAGCTCAGACTTAGCACATACAAGTAAGCACAGATCCAATATCCTATCTGCACCCATGAATGAAAAAATCCACTGAATAATGAGGAGAGAGATGGATTAAAAGAGTGGTAATGAAATGGTTGAACTAGAGGGGAGAGAGAGCATTTTTAAGAAAATTATCAGAGATGTATGGAGGGGACAGGTCGCTCCATTCGCTGGCAAGGGGTAGCCAGTGAAGGGATTGGCCAAGGGGGTAGACTGATGAATGATGAGGAGAGAGGTAGATTGAACAAGTGACAATGTTGAGGGTGGACTAAGAGGTCACAGAGAAGGGTTTTGCAGTAGTTAATGTGGGAGAAGATCATAAGGAATGTGTGATCAGGAAACAGCAATATGCACCCAGTTATACAGATGTAAATAAATGTACATGCCACAGTTGACATGTGGAGCACAAATTATAGGCAGGGACATTGATTTCAGAGGCCAAAGGTTTGTCACAGTCAAGATTTTGAGTGCTAGTGGTGAAAGTCCACAAACTTAACATGGCTAGGTGCTAGTTCTGACACCACACCATTTGAGGAGGCCACTAAATTTATCAGTAGGAACCACTGGAGCATCAGTGATTTCATCATTGACTCCCAAGTGCTACAGTCTCTTCAAACTGTGATCAGCGGGAGTCCCTGATGTTGGGCCCCCATTGATCACATATTGATGACCTATTCTTAGTAAATAAGTCCCAAAATCCCCTAGCCAACATCCGCTGTAATAGTACGGTGGATGCAGGGTCTTTAAAGATGGCGGCCGCTCTCCTGCAATACGGCCGTCATAGCAACCGGGTCTCCGGTGTATTTTACAGCAGAGACCTGTTGCTAATGCCCGTGATCAGAGTTCACTCTAATCGTGGGCATTGCAGGGCAGGATCCCCCCCAAATTCAAAAAATGGCCCCATACCGTATTGTTGCAGGCTGTTTCCCGTGTGGTGAGAACACAGGAGCTGACCTGTTCTTCTGACAGCTGGTAGCCTTCTGAAGGCTCCCAGGATTGTCATTGCATTCTAGCTATTGAGGCTGGTCTATGACCAGCCTCAATAGCTATATAGCTAATCTCCCATAGATTGCAATAGAGTTGTATTGCAGTGTATGGGACTCACAATTAAATGATTGCAGGTTCAAGCCACCTAGGGGGGCTATTAAAATAGTTAAAAAATAAATAAATAAATAAAAAGTTTTAAAAAATATAACCCCCCTCCCAAAAAAAAACACCCCCCCTTTTCCTAGAAAACATATAAAAGTAAAATATTGCTGTGCATCACATACATATTAGGTATCCCTGTGTCCAAAAACGCCCGGTCTACACACGTATAAAAATATTTTTCCCGTACGGTAAACGCTGTTGTGGGGAAAAAAAAAAAAATCAAAAATCAAACTGCCATTTTTTCGCTGTTTTGCTTCTGATAAAAATTGAAATAAAAAGTGACCAAAGAAACAGTCATTCCCCAAAATGGTATTACTAAAAAGTACACCTGGTCCCGCAAAAATGACGCCCTATGCATCCCTGTACACAGAAATATAAAAAAGTTACGGGTGTCAGAATATGGCGATTTTTAGAAAAAAATATTTTTTTGCAAAGTTTTAGATTTTTGTTAAAGGGTTAAAATGTGAATAAAACCATATAAATTTGGTATCCCCGGAATCATATTGAAACATAGAATACAGGTAACAGGTCATTTTGGCTGCAGTGGAAACGCTGCAAAAACAAAGAACGTAAGAAATTCGCACAAATGCACTTTTTCATCAAATCCACCCCATTCAGAATTTTTTTCCAGCTTTCCAGTACATTATACAGAATAATAAATAGTACAGTCATGAAGAACAATTTGTCCCGCAAACATTATGTCCTTTTTTGGCTCTGTGAATAAAAAAATAAAAAAGTTTGGAAGGTGGGGAGTCAAAACGAAAATCGAAAAATGTCACCGGTGGGAATGGGTTAATGACACAATATGTGAAAAATTACTTCTCACCTTTGTCATGTGATGTTTAAATAGATTTTTTATCTGGTATTTTGTATATTTATAATGAAGAAATAAGAGCATATGATGAAGAGCTTGTGCCATGACCTCCACACTGTAATACAATCTAGGAGTCACCCCCGAAGACAGGAAGAATCTCAAACTTGGAAAAACATAGTGAATAGTGTCATTGGTTTGCTCAAATGTGAAATTGAAGGAAATGAAGGAATCGTCCTGATCACTTCCTGACAATGCTTCTAATACTTGCCAGAAATATTTAACATGAGATATAATAGAGAGATTCTTATACTGTTTATGAAATTCTTTGGCTCCAGGAATAGGTGGCGATAAATATTCTACAGCTAAACTTCTATTAAATTCTATGTAATGAAGTTCTGTAATGATGGAGCTGGAGGCCCATGAAGGGGGAAGAATAAGAGTTTTCTGATAAAAAATAGATATATAGTCACCAAAAACAGCACCTATATGCTGACTATATGTTCCACATAGTACAATTATATTGACTTCTGAAGGTATTATAATGTGTGGAATCCTATTATAATCTTTAAAATATCCTTTTTCATATTTTACAGTGAAGGCCGCACAGATCCCATATTCTTCCATGTATTTTGTTAGTATTTTCAGTTCATTCTCTCCAGCTTCATCATCTGAGTATAAAATCCCAACCCAGCTCCAGCCAAAGTGCTTCAACAGTTTGGCTATTGCCATATTGTGGATGTGGTTGTTATGTACTGCTCGGAAAACATGTGGATAGAGGCGTCTATCGGTCAGTGAGTAGTCTGTAGCTCCATAGCTGATCTGTAAAACAGGAAAGTTATACCCTAGAACAAGCCGTTTTTTCATATATAGTATAACATTTGTCACATTTACATGCACTGTATACTATCATAAAAATTCCAGACACTTGAAGGTGAGTATGCATGTTTTTTTTTTTGCATTTTTTTTTTTTTTTGCATTTTTTAGAACTCCCCTGGGCTTCCATCTACAGTATTATAAACTGGGGTCTGAAGATTCACTTTCACAAAACTTCAGATGTTTGCCTTAGAGAACTAGAAATTGGATAGACAGGTTCCTAGGAGCCATAAGAGTATTCTACACTATGTTTTATCGATAGGTTCCTAGGATCCCTAAGAGTATTCTACACTATGTTTTATCGATAGGTTCCTAGGAGCCCTAAGAGTATTCTACACTATGTTTTATAGATAGGTTCCTAGGAGCCCTAAGAGTGTTCTACACTATGTTTTATAGATAGGTTCCTAGGAGCCATAGGAGTGTTCTACACTATGTTTTATAGATAGGTTCCTAGGAGCCCTAAGAGTATTCTACACTATGTTTTATAGATAGGTTCCTAGGAGCCCTAAGAGTGTTCTACACTATGTTTTACAGATAGGTTCCAAGGAGCCCTAAGAGTGTTCTACACTATGTTTTATAGATAGGATCCTAGTAGCCCTGAGAGTATTCTACACTATGTTTTATAGACTGCAATTTACAGATGATTTATGAAGAGGATCCAGGCTCGGCCCTGCGTCAGAATGGAGATCTACGACAGTTAGGAACTGCCATAGATTTTTATTATAAATTACACCAAAAAAGTTGCATGAGTCATAATGAATATGTCCCTGGCCTACCCCCCTCCGCACCCTGTTTTGACCAATTTCACACAATGTAGGGTGAGGCACAAAATGAGGGTTGTGATACACGTTTGGCATAAAAAAAGGTCTTGTGCCAAAGGTGTGCCACAATATCATCTGTTTGTTCCAGAAAGCTGGCATAGGGAGATTAATATATCTTCCCCATTGATTTTAATGGGGCCATTCACATGTCCGTTTTTTGACAGTGCTCATTAACAGACACCAGGGATGCCCCATACAGTGCCTTGCGAAAGTATTCGGCCCCCTTGAACTTTTCAACCTTTTGCCACATTTCAGGCTTCAAACATAAGGATATAAAATTTAAATTTTTTGGTGAAGAATCAACAACAAGTGGGACACAATTGCGAAGTGGAACGAAATTTATTGGTTATTTTAAACTTTTGTAAAAAATACATGACACTGTCAGGGCTCCTATGAACCTATATCCATAATACATAGTGTATGACACTGTCAGGACTCCTAGGACTCTATATCTATAAAGCATAGTGTATGACACTGTCAGGACTCCTATGAACCTATATCTATAAAACATAGTGTATGACACTGTCATGGCTCCTAGGACTATATATCTAAAAACATAGTGTATGACACTGTCAAGACTCCTAGGACTATATATCTATAAAACATAGTACATGACACTGTCAGGGCTCCTAGGACTATATATCTATAATACATAGTGTATGACACTGTCAGGACTCCTAGGACTATATATCTATAATACATAGTATATGACACTGTCAGGGCTCCTATGAACCTATATCTATAAAACATAGTGTATGACACTGTCAGGACTCCTAGGACTCTATATCTATAAAGCATAGTGTATGATACTGTCAGGGCTCCTAGGACTATATAGCTATAAAACATAGAACATGACACTGTCAGGACTCATAGGACTCTGTCTATAAAACATAGTGTATGACACTGTCATCGCTCCTAGGACTCTATCTATAAAACATAGTGTACGACATTCAGGGCTCCTAGGACTATATCTATAAAATATAGTGTATGACACTGTCAGGACTCCGAGGACTAAATCTATAAAACATAGTGTATGACACTGTCAGGACTCCTAGGACTCTAAAGCTATAAAACATAGTATATAACATTGTCAGGACTCCTAGGACTATATCTATAAAACATAGTGTATGACACTGTCAGGGCTCCTAGGACTATATATCTATAAATCTTAGTGTATGAAACTGTCAGGACTCCTAGGACTATATATCTATAAAACATAATTGTGAATCTTTATTCCTATGAGCCAAACAAACACGAAATGTCAGTTCTCTCCAAAGGTCTTTCCTTCTGCCCCTCAGCACACACTGACCATATCAAACCATATCAATGTCCCACCACAGGCCTCTATGTGGGGGAAACAGGGCAGAGAATCAGTCAACGAATGAACTCACACAGATCCAATATTAATAACAGCAGAACCGATTTCCCAGCGGCCGCACATTTCTCTGGAGAAAACCACTCTATTGAAGATTTGCGGGTTGTGGTTTTAATGGGACATTTTAAGACGTAGGAGAAAAGGAAAGAATCGGAGTACAAATTTATGCAAAAATTTCAAACTCTGCAATTTGGACTTAATATTCATGCCACCTTCATGTCACACTATGTATGAACCATGAACTGAACTCAATATTCATGCCAGCTTCAAGTCACACTATGTATGAACTGTGAGGGACACAAATCACCTCCTGATAGCAAGCAGATAACAGCAAGAATTACTGATCCCTCCGTCACGCACCACAGGTTTCCAGACTGTTTTTTTGACCTGTTGTAAATAACTTCTCTACTTAGATTGCATTTTTTTAAGGACTCTAAAATGCTTTGAAAACCACGTGTATAAAAATCTGTGAATTTTCAGTTCTTGTATCACACCATGTCTGATGAAGGGATCTAGCTAGTACTCCTGAAAGCTTACTTATAAATATACTCAGTTAGCCTCTAAAAGGTATCGCCTGATTTCTTCACTCTTCCACTACTTTCAATGGCTAACACGGTACAACATTATACTCATATCAAACTCTGCAATGATATGGAGGAGTTTTTTAGAAAAATAAGATTGAGGGAATATTTTTATGACAAAGACTTTCCATACAGCAGCGACTCTGAGATAGAACAGCACATAAGGAATCCTACCAAAAAATCTACCTAGACCCCACACCCTGTAACTAACGCGGCACTGGATAAATATATTGACTGTTTCAGAAGCAAAGTAAAATCAGAAATCCTGGAGAAACAAAAGAAACATAAACTAACCCTGCAGGAACAGAAGGCTATTACTTCACTGAAAGAAAATCAGGATATATAATCAAACCGGCTGACAAAGGGGGGCACAATAGTCATAATGAACACCTCATAATGACAGTTGCCAGGAAGCAAACAGGCAACTGTCAAATCCCATCCATTACTCCAAACTTGGAAGTCATCCCACAAAGGCCTATATGAAAGAACTAAAGAATATGATCAAGATCCAATCCAATCCAATCCAGGTCCAGAAGCAGGTAAAAGGGCTTATCTCAGAGGATCCCAGGCCGGGCTGCTTCTATATGCTCCCAAAGATACACAAAGAAAGCAACCCTGGGAGGCCTATCATTTCTGGCATTGGGACACTGACAGAAAACATCTCGGGTTGGGTGGAAAATCTCCTAAAAGCCCTTGTCAGGGATACTCCTAGCTACATCCAGGACACCACTGACCTTCTTAACAAACTGAATACCCTGGGCCCACTACCTGAGGGTACCATTTTAGCCACCATAGATGTGGAATCCCTGTATACCAACATTCCCCACAAGGATGGAGTTGCAGCAAGTCGGGTACACCTGGAGAAACAAAACCTCCCAACAGAACGAGTAACGGAACTCATACAATTCATCCTTACCGACAACTATTTTACTTTTGGAGAGGATCTATATCTACAGCGAATGGCAACTTCAATGGGGACCAGATGTGCACCCCAGTATGCAAATCTCTTTATGGCAGAACTGGAAGGAACATATTTATCAACATGTGCCACCAAACCTATGATTTACCTTCGTTATATCGATGATATCCTTATCATCTGGACTGCAGGTGAGGAGGCCCTACTTCAATTCCATAATGACTTCAATGACTTTCACCCTACCCTCAACCTTAAACTTAGCTATTCAGAGAGTGAAATCCACTTTCTGGACACCACAATATACATCAAAGACCACCGGCTACTCACATCGATATACCACAAACCCACAGAAAGAATAGCCTACCTGAGAAACGACAGATTCCACCCCAAGCACACAAGACAATCTATTTTTTACAGCCAGGCTATACGATACTATCGAATTTGCTCCGACAAAGCAGACCTGGACAAGCACCTCCTGGATCTGAGGACGAAATTTCTCCAATTGGGATACAAACCAAAAGTGACGGACAACCAATTAAACAAAGCAGCAGCCATTAACAGAGACAGTCTGCTCACATATAGAGAGACCCAGAAAGAAGCCCGAGTGCCCCTAGTTGTCACCTACAGCCCACAACTGGAGATCCTACGAAGGATTACCAAGGAGCTCCAACCTGTGCTACATAGGGACAAGAGACTCAAGGCATATTATTGTCCGGAGTGCCCTGAAGGCCCCAACTGAAAATGGCGCCTCACCTTGCCTGCAAAACAGGTGCATGACCTGCAAGAACATCCACACCGCTGAAAGTGTACCTATCCCACAGTCACAACAGGTGCACAGAATTAGGGGGACATTTCCTGCAGGTCTTCCAATGTGGTGTATCTCATAATGTGTGTGCAATTTCCACCACAGGCCTCTATGTGGGGGAAACAAGGCAGAAACTCACACAGATTCAACATTAACAACAGCAGAACAGATCTCCCAGTGGCCGCACATTTCTCCGGAGAAGACCACTCTATTGAAGATTTGCGGGTTGAGGTTTTAATGGGACATTTTAAGATGCAGAGGGAGAGGAAAGAGTGGGAGTACAAGTTAATACAAAAATTTCAAACTCTGCAATTTGGACTTAATATTCATGCCAGCTTCATGTCACACTATGTATGACCTGTGAGGGTCACAAATCACCACCTGATTACAGATAGATAACAGATCCCTCTATCACACACCACAAATTTTAGACTGTTTATTTCCTGACCTGTTGTAAATAACTTCTCTACGTATATTGCATTTTGTTATTCCAAGATCCTTTTGAAGATCCATGCCTTGTGTATGTATAAATAGTGTACATTTTCAGTTTCTAGTATTACACCATGTCTGATGAAGGAAGCTAGTACTTCCGAAAGCTCACTTATCAAATATACTCAGTTAGCCTCTAAAAGGTATTGCCTGATTTCTTCACTCTTCCAGTGTATAACACTGTCAGGACTCCTAGGACTCGATCTGTAAAACATAGTGTATGACACTGTCAGGACTTCTAGGACTCTATATCTATAAAAAAAATAGATGGTGGTGTGGTGACAGTAGAGTTATTTTTCAGGTTTTAGGCCTTCCTAAAGAGATAAATAATGGTCCTCTTGAAGCTTGTGATTGTGGGGGACAATCTTTTGTGTCATGACAAAAGTGTTGCAGTATTTGAGTCCTGCATATAAGCAAGCTAAATAAATATATTATTAATAGTTGTAGCACATCTGAAGCCAGTATATCAATAAATAACAGCAAAAATCCAATGGTAAGGATACAGAAAGTGCCCAGCGCTACCTCCACCACTGTGTCCAAAGCCTCACCCAGCTAGAGTGACCAATGGCTTCACACTATCAGGGAAACTGTTTCAACTGTAACAGAATGTGGCCATTGGTCATTGTAAATTGGCAGGGCTTCATGTGTGGCAACATCATATGTTCTTACCTTGAATAATATCAGACCTTTTATTATCATAAATGGAGTTGATTGCTTCACCGTGAAACTGCTGTTCATGATTCCAGGTTGAGACAGTAGTTATTGAGCGAGGTAGTGGTTGACAACATCACAGACGACTATGATGCTATGTGTCCTGGTCCCTGGACAAGGATCAGTTTGGGAAATATGGCCATCATATGGTCATATTTCATGGACTAAATATGGCTGTCGGAAACTGATCTTAGGATAATAACGTGCATAGCATTTGCTGCGAAGCTATCCACCTCAGCTGCGGAGCTAAATGGCTACCCATTTTGTTGGTTAAACAGAGGTATTACTAGAGATTGCTGAACCAATTCAAAACAAACTAGATTCGAACCAAATGTCTTAAAAATTTTGGTTTCCAACAAAAACAAAACTTTTGGGATTTGTATCAGCCGAACGGGCTCTACATTGTGTCAGGAGGCCAAAGGCTAAACATGTCTCCCTGAGTTAATAATGTACATTTCTTAGGGTGTTCATCTATATAGAGCTGCCCTTAGGGATGTCCATTAGGGATACTATACAGATATACAGTGCTGGCCAAAAGTATTGGCACCCCTGCAATTCTGTCAGATAATACTCAATTTCTTCCTGAAAATGATTGCAATCACAAATGCTTTGGTAATAATATCTTCATTTAATTTGTCTTCAATGGAAAACCACAAAAAGAATTGTCAAAAAGCCAAATTGGATATAATTCCACACCAAACATAAAAAGGGGGTGGACAAAACTATTGGCACCCTTTGAAAAATCAGGTGATGCTTCTCTAATTTGTGTAATTAACAGCACCTGTTACTTACCTGTGGCACATAACAGGTGGTGGCAATAATTAAATCACACTTGCAGCCAGTTGAAATGGATTAAAGTTCACTCAACCTCTGCCCTGTGTCCTTGTGTGTACCACATTGAGCATGGAGAAAAGAAAGAAGACCAAAGAACTGTCTGAGGACTTGAGAAGCAAAATTGTGAGGAAGCATGAGCAATCTCAAGGCTACAAGTCCATCTCCAAAGACCTGAATGTTCCTGTGTCTACCGTGCGCTGTTTCATCAAGAAGTTTAAAGCCCATGGCACTGTGGCTAACCTCCTTAGATGTGGACGGAAAAGAAAAATTGACGAGAGATTTCAACGAAAGATTGTGCGGATGGTGGCTAAAGAACCTCGACTAACATCCAAACAAGTTCTAGCTGCCCTGCAGTCCGAGGGTACAACAGTGTCAACCCGTACTATCCGTCGGAGTCTGAATGAAAAGGGACTCTATGGTAGGATACCCAGGAAGACCCCACTTCTGACCCAGAGACATAAAAAAGCCAGGCTGGAGTTTGCCAAAACTTACCTGAGAAAGCCAAAAACTTTTTGGAAGAATGTTCTCTGGTCAGATGAGACAAAAGTAGAGCTTTTTGGGAAAAGGCATCAACATAGAGTTTACAGGAAAAAAAAAGAGGCCTTCAAAGAAAAGAACACGGTCCCTACAGTCAAACATGGCGGAGGTTCCCTGATGTTTTGGGGTTGCTTTGCTGCCTCTGGCACTGGACTGCTTGACTGTGTGCATGGCATTATGAAGTCTGAAGACTACCAACAAATTTTGCAGCATAATGTAGGGCCCAGTGTGAGAAAGCTGGGTCTCCCTCAGAGGTCATGGGTCTTCCAGCAGGACAATGACCCAAAACACACTTCAAAAAGCCCTAGAAAATGGTTTGAGAGAAAGCACTGGAGACTTCTAAAGTGGCCAGCAATGAGTCCAGACCTGAATCCCATAGAACACCTGTGGAGAGATCTCAAAATGGCAGTTTGGAGAAGGCACCCTTCACATCTCAGGGACCTGGAGAAATTTGCCAAAGAAGAATGGTCTAAAATTCCAGCAGAGCATTGTAAGAAACTCATTGATGGTTACCGGAAGCGGTTGTTCGCAGTTATTTTGTCTAAAGGTTGTGCTACCAAGTATTAGGCTGAGGGTGCCAATACTTTTGTCTGGCCCATTTTTGGAGTTTTGTGTAAAATGATCAATGATTTGACTTTTTTTTTCATTCTCTTTTGTGTTTTTTCATTGCAAGCAAAATAAATGAAGATATTATTACCAAAGCATTTGTGATTGCAATCATTTTCTGGAAGAAATTGAGTATTATATGACAGAATTGCAGGGGTGCCAATACTTTTGGCCAGCACTGTACTATATCTGTATATGTTACCCACTGTGTACACTGCCTACAGTGCCTGGGGAAATACAGTAATCACTGTCTTGCTCCAGGGCTCATGAAACCAGCTATGCCATGGAAGTGATGGTTGTCCAAGAATGGGTTAATGGCATTATTGCCATGACCACAATTAATCCCTTTAGTTCAGGGATCTCTTCAGTAGTAGAAGGACTCCCGATATTTTGGTGTGCAGGGCCCCTACATGTCCTGCAACCCAGGGCTCTGTGCTTCAAAAACAGGGGTTACTAGAGTTAATTTGACAATAAACTCTAGTAACCCCTATTACATGGTTTAAACTAGCCAATGACATGTTTACTCCAGGACAGGATGCGGCACTGGGCCAGGATGGGTAGGTATGATAATTGTATTTATGGGTAGGTATGATAATTGTTTTTTTAAAACTGGACTCCATTAGATATTGTGGACTTTGTTAATGACCAGCAGCATTTTTTTGTTTGTTTGCTTTTTAATTTTGAAAAAAAATGGTAAATTTTTCAAAAAAGTATTTTTTCAATGTGTTTTTTTTTTTTATAGATAGGATCCTTATGATGGGAATACCACTTTACTGTCCTGAGAAATATTTTGAGATTTATATTATTTTTGTGGTTTCCTTTGGAGATACATTTGCTATTGTGTATTTCTGTAAGTGGGGGCATTTGTAGTTGACCAAACACTGACCTGTGTATATCTATATAGGCCAAGGATTTGTGCTGCTGGGACAGTGGTGGATGAGTGGTGGTCTCCAATAATACCAGCCAGCCGGCCACGTTCCTCACAGGAGTAGTTAGGTATCACCTTATCTGGTCCAGACAGAAGATGTAAAATATATTTCACAGCCAATCTTACATCTAAACATGAGTCATATATATGATATCCCAGTGTAATATTAGGTAAGATGTCCGGATTCTTGTTAATATTATCAATAGCCAAAGAGAAGACCATAGAATTTATGACTCCCTGAAAGGATATTCTGTACATAGAAAAAGGAAAAATTAGGATTCCTTCATCATGCTCAATGTATCTAGAGATAGTAAGTTGTGTGTTACAAACCTTGACCTTACTTCAGGCAATCTCTTTATTACTTGCTTGGATTACACATTCCCTCTACTCTGACATCTCTATATTCATTGAGGATGACTACAAAATCTCTATCTATTTTCTGCTTCAAAGTTCCTGTCATTTAACTTTAGACCTTCCTAACACCCTAATACATAAAGGTGGCCACAGGCTAGATCAGATCTTTACCGCACTATCCTTCCTATACCATCTGATGTGAAGGTTGTGTTCCTAATCTCATACAACTCCGTGAATCATACCCGATTGCAACCATTTTTTGATTTCCTGGTCTTTACTCCCTGCCTTCCAAAAGCCATAATTGTTTCATTTTTCCTTAGGTCTTAATTTTTGCGGGAAAATTGTAGTTCATAATGGTACCATTTAATATTCCATATAATGTACAGGGAAAATGTCGCCTTGGTCAGCTTTGACCAAAGTGTCAGAAGGGCTAATGTTGAGTTCCTTATTCTACCGTAGAAAACACAGCTGCTACTACTCCTATCCTCTTGTTCTCTCCTGGTAGTTTTATATGTCAAGGCCATCTATCCAACAGCTAATGCTTTGCCTAAACTGGGTCATATAAAAGGAAATGATCCCAAGCACACCAGAAAATCTGCAACAGAATGGCTGAAAAGAATCAAAGTGTAGTAATGGGCCAGCCACAGTCCTGGCCTTAACCCATTAGAAATGCTGTGATGAGACTTTAAGTAACCTGAGCAGAAACAAACGTCACAAACCTCAATGAACTGAAGCAATGCTGTGAAAAACAGTTGGCCAAAATTCCTCCAGAACGATGTGAGAGACTGATAAAGTCATCAAGAAAACCAAGCCTACAAGTTATTATGTTTCTACAAGCTATTGAATTTCTGGTTAGTTTTTCCATTTTGGCTTCAATTTTGTTAAATAAATAATCACACAGTGTAGTTTGTCATGTGTTGTATTTTCCTAATTTTACCTAATTTTAGGACCTTCTAAAGGACCGCTTTTTTCCTGATACAGAAATCCATAGAGTTCAAATAGGGTGGACTTTGTTTTTCCTATGACTGTATGTACTTGAAGGCCATCAGACACATACTTCTTGGGACTCCAGAAAATAGGGTTGGAGGGGTTAATCATAGGTTTTTTTGCAATGGCCCTGACTGTGGGAAGATTTCCCTGGCTTTTGGGGGTTTTCCCTATGGAGGACTAACAGGTACTATTGGGTGAACCTTGCAAGTTTTGTTTTGTGAGGTTCACCCAGCAGTTTTGTTTTTAACTACAGTTATACTTTGCAGTCTCTTCATGACATTAATGGTTCTGGGGGACTGCGGAGGCCCAATGACAGACATCAGTAGTTCCCCATGGCAACTGATGTTAATCAGGAGGCTGGTAAAGGCCCAAGGTTTGTGGGGGGATAAAACCTTTATACTTTCAAATTCAAACAAAATTTTGGGAAAATTTGGAACTAGCCTGGCTTTTTATGAACTGACTCATCCTTTCCTAGTAATGGAATATAATGAGAGGAGTGGGGGGACACATCGTGGATGACTTGTGTTTGTGTGAACCTACATGACCTATTTACGACAGGCTGGCATTCATGTTTCTTTATATTTAGCTTCTTTACTCTTATGTGACTCTTTAAAAAAAAAAAAAAGTCCCCCATGCTTGCTCCTTGTGAGTGAAGAACCAGTACACTTGTGTGACTGGCGCTCCATCCACTGCTATTGGGTTGCTAGGACTGCAATCTCTGGCATCACTATAGTGGTGAATGGAACACTGGTCACACATGTGTAGTGGAGCTCTGTTCATAATGAAGAATCATGAGGGATTTTGTTCCCCCGTTCTACTAATTGTTGAGGGACCCAGTGGTTGGAGCCCAGTATTGCGACATGTATTCCCTGTGGATGGATGATAAGTATCTGCAATGGGACATTCCCTTTAAGCACAACAAGAAGGGAAGAGCTGTGATGTCTCATTGCAGAATGCCACTGAAACCTTGGTGTCATATGAAAGGAGAGAATCTCCTAATTTCTATGTTTTATGATGTCTGAGATATAGCTGGTTGAAGTGACCCTCCCCCACCCTCATTTTCTCTTCATTTCTCACAACCCACAAATCACTAGCAGACCACTCATGGAATATTGTGCATAGTTTTGGACAACTGTGTTAAAAAAGGATATATTGTAGCTGAGCTAAATCTGATGCAGAAAAGGATGACCATGGTCAATAAGGGAATGGACGGATAGTAGTACTAAGACAGTGTATAGAATATGGAAATTAAGAAAAAAGCCTAGGGGTGGTTGTATATGTATATTAGTATGTGTGGACAGAACATGGATTTTCTCAGTGGCCTTTCATACCTAGACCTGTAACAATTACAAGAAGGCATCTACTGGCTCTAGAGGAAACAAGCGTTCACCATCATCATTGATGTAACATCAGTGAGACTAGAAAACTTTCTTCCCCCAGATGTTGTGATGGTTGACTCACTGGGGGGTCTGGATGTCTTTCTTAAAAGTGATATTGTCCCAAGTTATAGTCACTGGATTACTGAAGATGGGATGTTGATTCTGAGTTATTCAGTCAAAATTGGAATCAAGATGGAAGTTTTCCACAAATACAGTCATTGAGATTCATCTACTACCTTTATCCAGATCTACACATTAGGATTATAAATGAACATGAATGGATTTGTACTGTATGTAACTATGACTTACTCTGAGCATATTATAGGTATGTAAAGTTCCTCTGTAAATAGCCAATCTTCACCTTTTGTATATTCAGTCAACAATCCACCAATGATGATGTCTCCATCCTGGTAATATTTCACATCACCAAAATGTTGTTCTCTAACCCTTAGATTACAGACTGGTTGTGAATCCTCAGATATGGTCAGAGTCAGGAAGAAGGCAGTGACATAAAATATAATATGACGACAGCAACAAGAAGCTCCAGTACTGATCATTACATCTGCCACATTACATAATGGATGAAGAACTGTCATCAAGTAACAGAGGAGCACAGAGAGCACAGCACACACCATCAGCTGCATTATGTAGAGCCAGTGGTTGGACCCCAGTGTTGTGACACGTATTCCCTGTGGATGGAAGATAAGTGATTGTAATAGGACAACCCCTTTAAGCACAACAAGAAGAGAAAAGCTGTGATGTCTCATTGCAGTAGAATACCATTGAAACCTTGGTGTCATATGAAAGAAGAGAATCTCCTAATTTCTATGTTTTATGATGCCCGAGATATAGCCGGTTGAAGAGACCCTCCCCCACCCTCATTTTCTCTTCACTTCACGCAGCCCATAGACTGCACACAATGGGAAGCAGGGACAGCTCTCAATAGAGAAGCAAGAGAAGCAGTAAAAAATGCAGGATATCACAGAAAGGAGACAAAAATGTGTTAATAAAGTATAATAATAAAAAGTATTAATAACACAAAAGCTGGAAGAAAATCAAAAAGCTGTCTGAAAGTTTAGTTACACTTTAAGATGGACATGGCAAGAACATAATGGGTCAGATAAACTAATAAAAATGTAACAGAATTCTGGTATAATTTGTACCAAAAAACTAGGGAACACCTCATTTTGTAACAGTTTCTGGACCTTGTCTGACAGTTGGGTGGGGCTTGTTGAAAAGGGGGCAAAGCTTAATATGCAACACTATGCACCAGAAAATGTGCCATCATTTTGATAAATTTTTCTTGGAAACTAAACCGACATATAAGTGATTCAAAGTTAGATCAGTCTAAAAGTATGCGGGATTAGACACATTGGAAAATCTGGTGCAGTTTAAGACTGTCTAGACTAACTTTGCCCTGTCTAAAAATTACACATTAGGTTATCTGCCCCATTGTGTTATGCCTCTATAGAAATGACTAGCAGACCACACATGGAATACTGTGCACAGTTTTGGACAACTGTGTTTAAAAAGAATATACTGTAGCTGAGCTAGATTCAATGCAGAAGAGGATGACCAAGGTCAATAAGGGAATGGGCGGATAGTAGTACTAAGACAGTGTATAGAATGTGGAAATTAAGATAAAAGCCTTTCATACCTAGACCTGTAACAATTACAAGGGGACATCTACTGGTTCTGGAGGAAACAAGTGTTCACCATCATCATTGATGTAACATCACTGAGACTAGAAAACTTTCTTCCCCCGGATGCTGTGATGGTTGACTCACTGAGGGGTTTGGATGTCTTTCTTAAAAGTGATATTATCTCAAGTTATAGTCTCTGGATTACTGAAGATGGGATGTTAATTCTGAATTGTTCAGTCAAAATTGGAATCAAGATGGAAGTTTTCCACAAATACAGTCATTGAGATTCATCTACTACCTTTATCTGGATCTACACTAGGATTATAAATGAACATGAATGGATTTGTACTGTATGTAACTATGACTTACTCTGTGCATATTATAGACGTGTAAAGTTCCTCTGTAAATAGCCAATCTTCACCTTTTGTATATTCAGTCAACAATCCACCAATGATGATGTCTCCATCCTGGTAATATTTCACATCACCAAAATGTTGTTCTCTAACCCTTAGATTACAGACTGGTTGTGAATCCTCAGATATGGTCAGAGTCAGGAAGAAGGCAGTGACATAACATATAATATTACGATAGCGACAAGAAGCTCCAGTACTGATCATTACATCTGCCACATTACATAATGGATGAAGAACTATCATCAAGTAACAGAGGAGCACAGTGAGCACAGCACACACCATCAGCTCCATTATGTACAGCACAAGCAAATCCTCTCCTTATATACAGTATGATGGGATAGATGTTACATAGGGAAAGAGATATTTTTTTATCAGACGTCTCTGATTCTAATCCCAGCTGGCTGTGTCCTGGAATACCCTTAGAATGTATAATCAGATGATTCTTCTGTAGTAAGTGCTAGAAATAAAGGTGCTGGTAAGTTTTATCTTTCTACTGTAGAGATATCCAATTTGTTACAAAGAGCTTAAAAGTCTATGTAGATTTGTATTGTTGTTAGCCTACATTCACACCACCATCCATTCAATTAAGGATTAATTTATTTATTTTTTAAACATTAAAATGTTTATTGTTTTTTTTGTAAGAGGCATAAGGAGTAGGTATAAACCAAAATTCAAGACAAGAGGGGGAGAATAACAGCTTATCCTGAAATATAAACAGAACAAACAGTCCAATAAAATACAACATGGAACAATATCAAGAAGAGAAGAAACTGTAGGTCAAGTAAAATAGCCAGGGGGAAAGGGAGAGAGTAAAATGGAATGGGTGAGTGGGATGGAAGGGGATATACAGGGAACAAAGACTCTATATTGAAAAAAAAAAAAATGGGAGGGGAACCAAAAAAGGGCGGGCAGTGCACAGACGAATAGTAAAGAAGATTCAAACAAAGCAAATTTAATATAATACAGAGCAATAAGGAAGTATTGAAAAGGGTCCCACAGTTGCCAGATACGTGAAACTTATCAGAGCTTGGTCTTATTTCAGAAATGAGAAGCTCCATGCATCTCAGGTGAAGAAATTCCTAGAAATATGGAAAGCAGAAGAACCATAAGATCATCAGGTGGTCATATCCCAGAGACTTTATGAATGATATCTCAGACTTTGGACAAGAAACCAAGGATTAGTGGGCATTTCCACCAAACATGGGTCATAAAACCCTTTTCTCTGCCACATCTCCATTTTGGGTAAATGTGGTATAAAACCTTGAGGACTCTGTACCACCTTGAAAGTATCTTGCAATTTGCTTCCTGTGCATCTCAAGAGATCGAAAACTTGACACAAGCAGAAGGCAATTGACCGTTGTTCCGCAGTGTAGGTGGAGCCTAGTTCATTCTCCCATAGTGATACAAAAGACAGAGCCATAAGCAGGTGTGGGTTGGTCATCATGTTATAAATAGTGGAGATAGAGTGGAGGGGTGGAGCTGACGAGGTGCAACATTTTTTTTTTCGAAGAGGGTTATTGGGCGGTGTAAATCATTCTATGTTTTTATTCTTGAATAAAAGCGTACACGTTGAGAGTGATGCCAAAAGGGATAAGATATAGCACTTCTCAGGAGGGACTAGGGTCTCAAAACTAGAAAGTGAGTCGTGGCTGATAACATATGAAAATCTGAAAGGGACGGGTTTTGTAGCGGTAGAAAATGGGAGGCATTGGCAGCAGGGAAAGGATTGTGAGATATTGGTGTATGGGGGCCATCATTCCAAAATAGGTTAAACATGTGAAGGTAGATTTTACAACCCCCAATGACTAGGGGAGTAGGATACATTTCAGTTAAGGTCCCATGTCACTTGTACAGCCAAGAAAAGACCTCTAAGGGGGATGAAAACAGTTTTTAAAATGTTCGGTATTCTTATGATGATGCCAATCAAGAATATGTGCAGTCACTGCTGCCATATAGTAGTATAGGCATTCTGGTGCTGCTAAACCTCCTAATTTTTTGAATCAAAAGACTTATAAACTTGGAGGCTTGGAAAACCAAATTAAGAGGGTTTTGGATTGAGACAGAGAAATGTTTAGTAACGACCAAGGGAATTGTTTGAATCAAGTAAAGTAGTCTAGGAAGGACGTTTAAGGAGATATTTATTTTACCCAACCAGGAGAAGCCCTTTGGGTCCCAATGTAACAAATCTTTTTGGATGATGCCAAAGTTAAGTGGAAGGCCACAGCTGAATTAGCTGATATGTTTACTCCTAGTTGTATTAGTGAGTGTGGAAACCAAGAAAAGAAAAAGAAGTATTTGAAGTGTGTGAGCATCTAGTTATATTAAGCGCGGTGCTTTTGGAAAGATTCAGTTTATAATTACTAAAGTAACTACAGCTCCGAATCTCCTCTATGAGAGAAGATATGGACATTAACAGTTGGGTAATATAAAGGAGAATGTCCTCAGCATAAGCTGAGGCCTTAAAATGTAAAACGTCCGTCTGAAACCCACAAATATTGGAATTATTGCGAATAGTGAAGAACAAGTGTTCCATAACTAGGGTGTATAGGATTGGGGAAAAGGGGTATCCTTGCTGAGTACCATTAGTTATGGTGAGGGGAAGTAACAGTGTACAATTAATACTAACCTGGGACTGTGGGGTTTTATACAGGGCTTGGATACGGGCAAGCATATTCACTCTTAATCTTATTTGAGTCAGGGCGGCCTCTAGGAAACACCAATCAACCTTGTCAAATGCCTTCTCTGCATCTAAGGAAAACAACCTCAACAGGATATGATGGTGGCAAGCATGATGAATGATAGAGTAGAATTGTAAGGCATTATCCCTAGCCTCTCTGAAAGGATGAACCCAACTTGGTCTGGGTGGATGAGGAACCCCATAAGTTGGCTTTAGGAATGACCATGTTGTGAGCATGTAAGAAAGAGGGGGTAAGGCCAATGTCAGTGCAGAGTGATTTATAAAATTGTGTTATAAAATCATAGACTCTTACCAGAAGAGATGTAAAAAAATGTGACAGTTTTTTTTCACTGCAAAAAGTCTTTATTCACAATGTCAATGTTTCAGGTGCTTGACCCTTCATCTGGCATACAATTCTCACCACCCACCACTGGTTCTTTCCATACCACCATATGGCATCACCTGACTATCCTACCCGTACCTGGACCAATGACTGATGAAGGGACCAGCTCCCGAAACGTTAACGTTGTGAATAAACACTTTTTGCAGTGAATAAACACTTTTTGCAGAGAAAAAAAACAGAGTGCCGTCACATTTTTTTACATAGTTTCCACTTGGGAACTGCTCAGTTCCCTAGTGATCATGCACCCAAATTTATTTTGTCTTTTGGAGTCGAGTGCCACCCTATACCCCATTTCTTACCAGAAGAGAGGTAGGCAATGGCTAATTCAAGTTCTTCGATAGTAACTGGTTCGTCAAGATAGGTAGTGACATCAGGTGACAGGAAAGAAAGAGCCGTATCTGAGATTTAATAGAAGGAGCGTGGCGAAATTGGCATAGGATCGGAAGAGTGGGGATGTTTATATAAGGAATTACAGCACTCTCGGAAGGTTTTCGCAATGTCCTTAGTGAAAAGAATACTTGAAGGGCTTTTGGCAGAAGTGATGTAAGAGGAGGCTTGGCATTATTTTACTGCATGGACTAAGAGTCGACCTGCTTTATTATCCCACTCATCGAACATGCAAGAGCTAAGTTGGCATAGACGTTGATGTTTATGTTCAAGGAGTTTAGCACTAGCTTCAGCTTTTTTTCAAGAACCATGTTTCATGAAGACTGCTCTAACTACGCACTTCATTTTTTTTTCAATAATACATTAATTTACCCTAAAATTAACACATTCACAAAGGGTTAAAGGAGAAAATGCATCTCACAATTTGTTATGCAATTTCTCCCAAGCACAGAAACACCTCACATGTGGGTGTAAAATGAAGTTTGGGCGAATGGCAGCACAAGGAAAGGAGCGACACTTAGCATTTGAAAAGAAGATTTTGCTGGAATAGATTTCAGGTGCCATGTCTCATTTGTAGAGACAGGTCTCATTTCTCATTACTAGAATGTCACTTTATCCCCAAAGTTTTCATTTTAACAAGGGGTTAAAGGAGAAAAAGTACCCTACAGTTTGTTAAACAATTGCTCATGAATGGAAAGAGCGCTATTTGGCTTTTGAAGGACAGATTTTGCTGCAATAGTTTTCAGGTGCCATGTCGCATTTGCAAAGCCTCTAAAGTACCAATATAATTCAAAACCCCCAAAAGTGACCTCATTTTGAAAACTACACCCCTCACAGAACATATCAAGGCGTATGGTGAGCATTTTGACCCTACAGCTGTTTCACATATTTTATTAACAATGGGACGTAAAAATGAAAAATTCCTTTTTTTTCCAATAAACTGTCAATTTAGCCCCAAATTTTTCATTTTCATGAGAGGATAAAGGAGAAAAACTTTCCCAAAATTTGTTACACAATTTCTTTTAAATACGGCAATGCCCCATATGTGGTCATAAACTGTTGTATGGGGACATGGTGAGGCTCAGAATGGAAAGAGCACTATTTGGCTTTTGGAGGGCAGATTTTGCTGGAATAGTTTTCAGGTGGAAACCCCTCAAAAATGATCCCGTTTTAGAAATTACACACCTCAAGGAATTTTGAAATGGGTATTATCATTTTGAGCCTAAAAGTGCTTCACAAAAATTAATATACAAAATGAAAATTGACATTTTTAAAGAAATATGCCATTTAAGTTCACACTTTGTGTCATCAGAGACATGCAATCCTAAAACTAGTAAGTGGGCTATGCCGTGTACAAAAAAGTTATATATGTGGGTGTAAACTTCTGCTTGGGCACATAGCAGGGCTCAGAAGGGAAGTAGCACTGTGCCTCTTAGCTTTTGTAGTATATTTTTACAGAGACTTTCTGGACGCCATGTTGTTTTTGCAGATCCCTTGAGGTGCCAGCAAATTGGAATTCCCCAAGAAGTGACCCCATTTTGTAGGGGCTATTTTAGGGTCTCTCCAAAAACCAACAATCTAAATCTATGCTCCAAAAGCACATAGCGCTCCTTCACATCTGCACCCTACTGTGTGCCCAAAAGGCAGTTTATGCCCACATGTATGACACTGGTGTACCCAGGATAACGTACTTAATGTCATATGTGGGTATAAACTGCTGTTTGGGCACAGCTGGGCTCAAAATTAGATGTTTGATATCTGGACGCCATGTCATGTTTGCAGAGCCTCTAAGGTAGCAGAAAAGTGGAATCCGTTTGGGAGTGACCCCGTTTTAAAAACTGCACCCCTCAAAGAATTTATCAAGGGGTGTAGTGAGCATTAGTATCCCAGACGTGAATGCACAGCGGATGATGAAAAGTAAATATGTAAACTGTGTGGAGTGAATTGAGAAGACCAAATTCCTTACTATTTCTCCAGTAGCTCCTATGATTGGGGGGTCACTCTGGGGGTCACTTCTGTTTTATTTTCCCTTGTAAGCTCAAAATCTGGTCTGTACCCTGTTATCCGCTCACACAGCTTATACATTACTTTCCTAACGCAGCCAGTTTTGATCTAATGATTTGGTGATTTTTAAGGTTTTTGTCTTGTCATTGTGCAAGCTATATATTTTTTTTTATTTTTGGGGGGCTAAGGGCTGTTTTTTGGCATAGCTTTTTACCTTTTAATTTTTTTCGTCGTGCAGCGTACAGCATAAGTTACATGTTACCTTTATTCTGTGAGTCGATACGATTACAGCGATACCTAACTTATATAGTTTTTTTAAGCGTTGCTAAATTTGCAGAACAAAAACCCATTTGGGGACATAAATCAATTATATATAACATTTTGGGCTTTCTTTTATATCATTTGTTTTATATAGGAAAAGGGCATTTTTGGGGCTTTATTCATCTATTAAGTTTTTTTCACACACTTTTTTTTGCACTTTATTTTACTGATCACTGTTTCAGTACTATACATTGAGATACTATACACTGTGATACACTTCCTGCATCAAAGGCAGGATCAAACAGGTATGGGGGCTCCTAGCAGCTCAAGGTCACTGGCCAGACACCGGGCTACAGAAAATAGATATTGGCATCCCCCTATCTCGCTGCTGTGGGTACCGATGGGGTCCTCTACATGGCAGACCCCCTTGGATGCTACGGTCATGTTTGACTGTGGCATCCAAGGGGTTAGAACCTCCAATCGTAGCTCAGCTCTGACTGGGGGTTAATGGAGATGGTGTTAGCTGTCAGTTACAGCTAAAACCCTCTCCCAATGCCGGTGACTTACTATTACATCCATTTGCACCAAGTACCAGGCTCCCAGGACATAATAGTACATGTACATGTTGCTAAGGGGTTAACATCCAAGAGGCAGGGGACATCCAACAGTAGGTACTCATTGAGCCTCTAAGTGAAAGGCATCTAGTAGAGGCAGTAGAGGAGATTGGGGAATGGTCGGACAGGTAACTATTGCCTATGGAAGCAGAGGTCAATTGAGGCAAAAGACTGTGTTATAAAATTATATAATCCTTGGGAGAAGAACAGAATAGTTAGAAAGCATTTGTAGCATAAAAATAACCTGATTTATATTGGGGACATACTGTATATTTTAGCAATTGTATAGACAGTATTGTAAATCTCACACTTAACAGGTAGCTGGCATTGGCATCAACCAGAGTATCCAAAATCTTATGTGGTAAGTTTTTATGTAAGAAGGTCGCCACCCCTTAGTTTTCCCTGTAGGATTACTACTTTGAAACCACAACGGATAGTAGCGATTCATGAACAAGTGATGGGGACCTTCATGGAAGGGTGTCTTCTGTAAGCAGAGTATTTGAGCTTTACTTTTGTTGGATATGTAGAAGACCTGTGAGCGCTTTTCAGGGATATTTAAACCTTTAATATTAAAAGAGAAAATAATGAGCTCCCCTGCAAGGAAGGGGGAAAGGGAAATCAAAGGGAGGGTGTAGTAAGGAGAAAGGGATTAAAAATTTTAAGAAGGGCGAGATAAGAAAAGAGAGGGATAGGCAGAAATAGCTTGGAGTATTAAGATACTGTATGTGAGTCAGTGGAAGAGCAAGTAAAAGAAAAAAAGGCAAGATAAATTCTGAGAATTACAAGGATCAAGAGACGCTATCTCAAAGGGTATCTTACAATGGACAACACCTAAGGCATATGGGGGGTTGAGGAAGGTATCTGGTTACTCAGAAGTCAGTGGAGGACAAAAACAAGGGGTTCACCTAAACTGGATCTCTGAAGGTCCAGATCAACGGATTCTAAGGATATCAGTTTGCAACAGAGGAGAAACAAGTCAGTCAATGTGAACGTATTTATGTTAACCTATTTATAAGCAAAAAGAAAGAGAGCAATATGCAACAAGGAAACAGGAGTACATCCTGTTGACAGCACTTGTGGACACAGAGAGAACTGGTATCTGGTATCATCCAGTGTGATGTAGTTGATTCCTCTCTCTGCGTTGCTGTCGTTGTGGTTGCGGGATGGTAGATCTGGTGCTGTCATCTATCTCACCCAGCTGTAGTCAGCGATGTGGAGCATTTGTATCCTTAAAGATGGCATCCCAATCTGGGAGTTGCACCGGGGCTAAGTCAAGAGCCTGTAGAATGCTAGCAAGATCTTCTGGCACTAATAGAGTTATAAGTCTATCTCCAAAATTAATTTGCAAGGAGAAGGGGAAACCCCAATGCTAAGAGATTCCATGTGGTTGTAAGACATTAAGCAATGGTTTCAGTGCAGCCTGTTGACAAAGAGTATAGCAAGAGAGGTCAGGAAACAATGACAACTTAGCACCATCAAAATCAATTTCACGTAATGCCCTGGCTTTGGACATGGTCTCTTTAATGGCATAGTAATGTATCCTACATATCATGTCTCAAGGCCTCGAGGGATCTGAGCTCCTGGGTCAGAGAGCTCGGTGCACCCTGTCAATCTCAATATGGGTGTCTGGTGGGTGTTCAAGCATTGTGGTGAAGATGCCAGTGAGAATGGGTATGAGGTCTGTAGTGCATGTAGCCTCGGGGAGACCACTAATTAAGATAATATTCCTCCTATTTACTGTTTTTGACATCATCAATATCTGCCATTAGTTGACTGCGTTGTAAAGCATGGGTGGATGATGTCTCTTGGAGGACTTGTATGGAGGAGGTGACTTCTTTCCGAAATATTTCCAATTCCTCAACTCAATGTTGGAGAGTCATAATATCATTTTTGACAGTTTTCAGATCTTACACTACAGTTATGTCACCTACAGAGGTGGAGCTAGCAAAAGTGCCTGTGATGTACAACACAGGGCTAATGGCCACATCATCCATAGAAGCATGTATAAGAAGGAGAAATAAGGGTAGGATTCCTGCTAGACAATAAGTCAGTGTTTGACTGGCCCACATAAATAGCAGTGAATCTTCCAGTGGGCCAAGGCTCTAACACAATAATAGTCTAGTAGACAACACCAAAATTAGAAGGTTACTATGGTCTATTTCCCTGGGGTTGTTGGAGGGTGGGCCCTCAGAATTATTTCATCTTGCATGTCTAAGAAACCTCGGTCAAACACTATAGTTGACGTTGGAGTTAGGATTCTGATCATTCAACTCACAGTTCAGTTAGATTATCTCCGTTCTCAGTATAGCACAGCTGGCGGTATAGCTATTTTCCCTGTGCCTGCTTAAAATACGCCTGATTTTTCACAAGAAACAGGCATTATCACACTCACTGTGAGAAGCTGCAGACTTATCTCTGAGCAGTATGCAGGCCTGCACAGAACATAAAAGATATATATAAACATAAAGAGACTGTGAAGTGCTCCTCCCCTCTCCACTTCCTGTATTCCATCTTGTGCCTATTGTTTTGTAAGCACAGACCTTCCCTAGTAACAGGGAATGAACAGCAAATAAGTAAGGAGGGAGATACCTAGTAGCAGCACATTTAGAGATGTTTTCACATATGCTTTTTTAAATAAATAATTAAATATTGGTCCACAATCACATGAATTATTAAATGAGACTAAGTTGTCTGAAAAGTTAGTGACCGTTTATTGGTAAAAACATTTATATTCTAAAATAAAAAGAAATATAATAATATACAGTATATAATTAATATTTTATGATACATTGTTTAATATACATGTTACATGTTTAATATACAGCATGTATCATTATTATCCAGAAATATTACAATTTCTTTATTTTGTATTCTTACTAAACAGGGCAGTTTTTGTATTTATTTCAGTTTTAAACAGAATTATAACACACAACCTAAAAGTCCAGCACTGGCAGCCAGAACAGCAAACATCTCCACTGCCATAGAGTATTTTCCTTTGGTGCTCAGAAAGACCGAGATCATGGCAATCCAGACACTACAGAAAAGCAGCATGCTAAAGGTGATGTACTTGGCCTCATTAACCACTTCCGGACCGCCCATTGGGTTTTTAAGTCCGGAAAGTGGTTGTCTTGTTCTGCAAGGACATACTGGTACATCCTTGCAGTTTTCAGCAGCTGCATGAAATTGTATTGTATAAGAGGAGGACTAGTTGAGCACAGATTATAGAATTATATTAGCATGACTAGTGAAACAACGTTTATAGAATCATAGGGGGAGGATAGTGGACTAGATGGTCTGGAGGTCTGGATGGTCTGGAGCACAGTTTATAGACTCAAAGGAGGAGAACTAGTGAAGCACAGTTTAGAGAATTATAGAAGGAGGAGTAGTTGGAGTTCAGTTTATAGAATTACAGGAGGAGGACTAGTAGAGCACAGTTTATAAAATTATAGGAGGAGGACTAGTGGAGCACATTTTATGGAAATATATGAGGAGGACTAGTGAAGTATAGCTTAGTGAATCATAGGAGGAAAATTAGTGGAGCTCAGTTTATAGAACTATAATAGGATGACTCGCCAAGCACAGTTTATAGAATTATAGGAGGAGGACTAGTGGATCAAAGTTTATAGAGTCATAGGAGGAGGAGTAATGGAGCACAGTTTACAGAATTATAGGAGGAAACCTAGTGAAGCACAGATTATAGAAACATAGGAGGAAGACTAATAGAGCACAGTTTATAGAATTATAGGAGGAGGACTAGTGGAGCACAATTTAGAGAATTATAGGAAGAGTACTTGTGAAGCACATTTTATAGAAATATATGAAGGGGATTATTGAAGCATAGCTTAGGGAATCATAAGAGGAAAATCAGTGGAGCTCAGTTTATAGAATTATAATAGGAGGACTAGGCAAGCACAGTTTATAGATTTATAGGAGAAGGACTATTGTAGCCCAGTTTATTGAATCATAGCAGGAGGACAAGTGGAGCATAGTTTATACAATTATAGGAGGAGAACTAGTGAAGCATAGCTTATGGAATCATAGGAGGAGGACTACTGTAGCAAAATTTATAGAATCATAGGAGTAGGACTAGTGGAGCTCAGTTTATAGAATTATAGTAAGAGGACTAGTAGAGCTCAGTTTATATAATTATAGGAGGAGTACTAGTGAAGTACATTTTATAAAAATATAGGAGGAGGACTAGCCTGGAGCACAGTTTATAGAGTCTAGGTGGAAGACTAGTGGAGCACATTTTATAGAATTTTAGGAGGATGACTAGTGAAACATAGATATAGAATCATAGGAGGTGAACTAGTGGAGCACAGTTTATAGAATCATAGGAGTAGGAATAGTGGAGCACAGTTTATAGAATCATAAGAGTAGGGCTAGTGGAGCACAATTTATAGAATTATAGGGGATGGACTAGTGGAGAACATTTTACACAATTATAGAAGGAGAACTAGAGCAGCACACTTTCTAGAAATATTGAAAGAGTACTAGTGGAGCACAGATTAGAAAATTATAGGAGGAGGACTAGTGGAGCACAGGTTATAGAATTATAGAAGGAGGAGTAGGGAGTGCAGTTTAGAGAATCATAAGCGTAGCACTACTGGAGCACAAATTATAGAATTATAGGGGATGGACTAGTGGAGCACATTTTAAACAATTATAGGAGGAGAACTAGAGGAGCACACTTTCTAGAAATATTGAAAGAGTACTAGTGGAGCACAGATTAGAAAATTATAGGAGGAGGACTAGTGGAGCACAGATTATAGAATTATAGAAGGAGGAGTAGGGAGCGCAGTTTAGAGAATCATAGGAAGAGGGCTAGTGGAGCACAATTTATAGAATCATAAGAGTAGTGCTAGTGGAGCACAATTTATAGAATTATAGGGGATGGACTAGTGGAGCACATTTTAGTGAATTATAAGAGGTGGACTAGTGGGGCATTATTTATAGAGTTAAAGCAGGAGGATCAGTGGAGCTCGGTTTATAGAGTTATAGGAGAAGGACTATTGGAGCCCAGTTTATTGAATCATAGGAGGAGGACAAGTGGAGCACAGTTTGTACAATTATAAGAGGAGAACAAGTGGAGCACACTTTTTAGAAATATAGAGAGCGGACTAATGCAGCACAGTTTTGAGAATTATAGGAGGAGGAGTAAAGGAGCACAGTTTTTAGAATCATAGGAGGACTAGTGGAGCACAGTTTATAGAATTATAGAAGGGGGAGTAGTGGAGTGCAGTTTACAGAATCATAAGAGTAGGGCTAGTAGAGCACATTTTTTAGAATTATAGGAGGAGGACTAGTGGAGCACATTTTAGTGAATTATAGCAGGAGGACTTGTGGAGCACAGTTTATAGAATTATAGGAGGAGGACTAGTGAAGCTCATTTTATAGAATTATAGGCAGAGGAGAACAGTTTATGGAGTCATTGGAAGAGGATTACTGGAGCACAGTTTATAGAAGTTTAGGAGAATGTCTAGTCATGCATAGTTAAAAGAATCATAGGAGGAGGACTAGTGGAGCACAGTTTATAGAATCATAAGAAGACTAGTGGAGCACAGTTTAGAGAATTATAGGAGGAGGACTAGTCTTGAGCACAGTTTATAAAGGAGGAGGACTAGTGGAGCATACTTAATATAATTAGAGGAGGAGGATTAGTGGAGCACAATGTAAAGATTTATAGAATGAGGAGTAGTGGAGCACAATTTCTAGAATTATAGTAAGAGGACTAGTGGAGCACAGTTATAAAATTATAGGAGGAGAAATAGTGAAGCACAGTTTATAGAATTAGAAGAGGCAGATTAGTGGAGCCCAGTTTATAGAATTATAGAAGGAAAACTAGTAGAGCACATTTTTTAGCATTATAGTAGGAGGACTAGTGGAGCAACGTTTATAGAATTATAGGAGGAGGATTAGTGGAGTGCAGTTTACAGAGTTATAGGGAGAGGACAAATTAAGCATAGGTTATCAAATTATAGGAGATGGTGTGGAGCACAGTTTATAAAATCATAGGAGGAAAAACTAGTGTAGCACTGTTTATAGAATTATAGGAAGGGGGCTAGTTGAGCACAGTTTACAGAAATATAGGTGGAGGACTAGTGAACCACAGTTTATAGAATCATAAGAGTACAGCTATTTATATAATATATATAATTATAGGATGTTGTGAAGGATCTGCGTTTTACCAGGACACGCTCCTGGCCTACCTAAGATCGCTTCGATTACCTCACACCCACTTTCCGTGAGTGAGGCGGGTCAACAGAGGATAATACGCAAGACGGGCCTTCTAAATTTTATATATTTATTAACCCCTAAATGGGTCGGCACTAGACAATTAACACATACATAGAATACATGCAGCGATTTACAAGCAGATACAAGTGAAAACGGCATAACACGGTACATAAAATAAAAATGGGGATAAAAGAAAGAAAATAATATGTATTACCAACACCAGCTTGTGCAGGTATCTCTGACTTCCAAGGGTTGCCAGGGCACTCTCTTATGGGACGACCAGCAGCAGATCACCTTAGCAGGGTAAAATGGCAGAAGACCCTCTGGAACAGGTAGTTAGTCCATTTCTCTGAGCCCATGTGGTAGGCTCAGAGCACAGTCTTGAGCCAAGCATGTGTTGCTTACATGCAGTGACACCTCTTCCAGGTTCACAAGGCCTCAAGTTTGGCTCCTTAGGCCACATGGCAGCCAGATGTTGGTCACATGGCTGGCTTCCCCCACAGCTTGCCTCCAAGAAACGTGCATCGCCAAATTCACCAGACAATAGAGCCTGGTTCAGCCTGGGCGGAGCCCTTTTTTTTCCCTCTGGTCTCCTCCCTGAGTGAGGTCACCAGGGGGAGAAGCCCCGCCCCCTCTCTACATCTCTCAGAATAACTTTTCAGTATAATTCTATGCATGATGTTTATAGAGTCTGGCTGGTAGTATAATGGGGTTCCTGGCAAGATCCCCAATACATAGACTCCAAGTTCGACACTCCAGCTCCCTTTGGGTAAGGATATCAGTGCCCGGACCTTTCCTGGGCGTTGAACTGTGACATGCATATATTCTGAGCGTGCGCCTTGACCTGACGCATCTGGGGACTTTATCGGATCGACTGTAAGATGTTCCCCAGGCCAGATATTGTCATAAAACCATAAGCCCTCCGAACTAATAATGGTGCCAGGGTGGCTAGCAATTATATGTGGATCGTTTGCATAAGATATCCTGTCTAAATGAACCCCCGCTGGGATAGTGAGGGTTGCAGTCTTATGCAGATGAAGGCTTTTGACCAAATGGCTGATTGTTTGAGGTACAGGACAATAGTAGTTTGACCACATTCCATTTGCCCTATGTGCAGTATTATAGACCAATATTGATATCATAAGACCATACCTGCACCTAATATCATGACAGATGTGGACTAGTTTTTTTCAAGCATTCCCACAAAAGACATTTGCGTCTTAAAGTCAAAATCTCAATTAATAGAGGAGATATGTATAAGTGAAATTATATAGAAATACAGTACCTTACAAAAATATTCAAACCCTTTGAACGTTTTCACATTTTGTCACCTTACAACCACAAACTTAAATGTATTTTATTGGTATTTTAAATGATAGACCAACACAAAGTTGTATATAATTGTGAAGTGGAAAGAAAATTATACATGGTTTTCAAAATTTTCATCAAATAAAAATCTGAAAAGTGTGACATGCAAAAGTATTCAGCCCCCCTATATCAATACTTTGTAGAGCCACCTTTTGCTGCAATTCCAGTTGCAAGTCTTTTTGGATATGTCTCTACTAGCGTTGTACATCTAGAAAATTAGATTTTTGCCCATTCTTTGCAAAATAGCTCAAGCTCAGCCAGATTGGATGGAGAGCGTCTGTGAACAGCAATTTTCATATCTTTTCAATGTTCAATGGGATTTAGGTCTGGACTGTGACTGGGCCATTCTAACACATGAATATTCTTTGATCTAAACCATTCCACTGTAGCTCTGGCTGTATTTTTAGGGTCATTGTCTTGCTAGAAGGTGGATCTCCTTCCCAGTCTCAAGTCTTTTGCAGCCTCCAACAGGTTTTCTTCCAGGATTGCCATGTGTTTAGCTCCATCCATCTTCCTATCACTTCTGACCAGCTTCCTTGTCCCTGCTGAACAAAAGCCTCCCCACAGCATGATGCTACCACCACCATGTGTCACAGTGGGGATGATGTGTTCAGGGGATGGGCAGGGTTACTTTTCCGGAACACATATAGCGCTTTGCATTTAGGCCAAAAGTTCTACTTTGGTCTTATCTGACCAAAGCATATTTTTCCCCATGTTTTCTCTGTCCCCTATATGGCTTGTGGAAACTGCAAACAGCACTTCTTATGTCTCTCTTTCAACAATGGTTTTCTTCTTGTCACTCTTCCATAAAGGCCAGATTTGTGGAGTGCATGACTTCAGTTGTCCTGTGGACAGATTCTTCCGCCTTATCTGTAGATTTCTGTAGCTCCCCCAGAGTGACCATGGGCCTCTTGGCTGCTTCTCTATCTAGTGTTCTCCTTGCTTGATCTGTTAGTTTAGGTGGATGGGCATTTCTTGGTAGGTTTGCAGTTGTAGAATACTTTTTCCATATTTGGATGATGGCTTGAACAGTGCTCCTTGGGTTGCTTAAAGCTTGGGATATGTTTTATAACCTAACCCTGCTTTAAACATCTCCACAACTTTATCTCTGACCTATCTGGTGAGTTCCTTGGTCTTCATGATGCTGTTTATTCACTAGTGTTCTCTAACAAACCACTGAGGCCTTCACAGAACAGGTATATTTATACTGAGACTAAATTACACACAGCTTGAATCTTTGAACTAATTAAGTGACTTTTGAAGGCAATTTTGTGGACTGGATTTTATTTAGGGGTATCAGAGTACATGGAGTTGAATACTTTTGCACGTCACACTTTTCAGATTTTTATCTGATTAAAATTTAGAAAACCATGTATCATTTTCCTTCCACTTCACAATTATCTGCTACTTTGTGTTTCTCTATCACTTAAAATCTCAATAAAATACATTTAAGTTTGTGGTTGTAAGGTGACAAAATGGAAAAAGTTCAAGGTGTATGAATACTTTTGCAAGGCACTGTAGATTAGTAGTTCATCAAAAAAGTGGAACCAAGAGAGACATACTGTACTTACAGTATATGACAGTTATATGTATCCTTATCCAGATAAATGTGTCATAAGGTGACTAACTTTTCAAAACAACCTCATTTTCTGGTATTCTGATCTCTATGTTTCCAAATATATAGTTGCAATATGGATCAGTTTCTGTGTGATGTGTCTGTGTGATGAACCAATATGACCCTGTATCCATATACAGATTTTGGCTATTGTTAATGAGTTCTTGTCCCTTGAAATATCCTTAATTGTGCATGATAACTTAATATGATACAATTTAAATCTTAAAATCTCAATTTCCCTTTCAGGGATTGCCAATAGGATGTTTTCCTTTAAAAAAAAAAAAAAAAAGATGGCCGCGATTCAGCAGTCCTCAGAGCATAGGTCTTAATCCTGTTTGTAGAGTATTCCCTATTGCACATGTGCCGAAGCGATACACATACACATTTTAGTCCCCATTGAAAGGTATGACACTATGAAGTTATCATATTCGCGCATGCGCAGTTTTGGCACAAGAACGCCGTTTTCATAATATCTGGAACTTAGCTAGTAAATATCTAGTGATAACACATCTGCACCTTATAGCTTATAAATGGTCTTGAATATTAATTATGTTATTTATAAACCACACATTAGCTCAGTATTATGTAAATTGCACAGTGACACTGTTTACATGTTGATACATGTTTATGTAATTGAATCCAGAGTATATTGTCTAATTATCTTGATTAACACTGATTGTTGTTTGTGCAATATAGAGCTTGTCTTAAGCTTGTTTATGAGCTGAAATGTCACATTGTCTCTGGGTTAATAAAGTACCCCCACTTTTTTCATTAATTGGAATACTCCTTAATTTTTTGAATATTAATTGGGTCTATAGCCTATACCCTAGCACTTAGGCTGGTTGCAGACGACTGTGCTACAACCGGCCTGCCGTGAAATAAAAGCACAGACTGCACACGGGGGACAAGGGATCCCTTTGTGCCACCTGTGCACGCGCTGTGCTTCTGTGGCTCCTTTCATTAAATGAATAGGTGCCACGGAAGCACGGGCTGCAAAATAAGACAGGAATAGGACCTGTTCTATCTGATGCAGTCTGCACACGGGACCGTGAAATTCACGGCCTTGTGTACGGGCCCATAGAAAAGTATGGGTCAGTGTGCTATCCGTGAAATACACGGATAGCACACTGACCCACACCACGGTCATCTGCAAGGGGCCTTACACCCATAACTAGCATCAGTGTTGTCTTTGTTTTGTGGTGTATATATATATATATATATATATATATATATATATATATGTCATGACACTCTGCACTCCCTACATGACCACTGAGGCCCAACCACAGGAGGCCTCAGCTGTGACTCCAGGGTGCATGACGTCACCCAGGAGGCTGGAAGAGATCTATTATACTCTGGGGTCCCATGTGACCTCTGAGGCCCAGAGTATAATAATTTGACTTCCCTTTTTTTTCGGTTCAAAAGTAACCCCAACATACTTACCTTCACACAAATAGCTGCCACCACTAGCCACTTACAGTAGATGAAACACCAATATCCCTAGACCACTCAAACCTGCACCCTGTGGCACGACACAATGAACCTCACACTGTTATACAAACAAGTAACAAATCTAAGCGACATTTTCCCTCTTCTGAATTGTGGGGACCTTTTAGACAACCTTATTAAATTTTCAAATTTAATATACACAAAAAAGTACAGCGCTTACAGAAAAAAGATGAATTAAAAATATATATATATACATACACCACATGCAAAACACTATACAAAACAAAAGGGAATAGCATAAAGAAACAGACCGCATTATAAGCCTGACTGTAATGCTCAGCAGGAAGTTGGACAGACTACAAGCTTATTTGTATCTCCAGGTGGCTGACAAAGAGTGTCCTGTCCATGACCAATATTTTGGGGATCCTAACTGAGCCTCTTTTTAGGAGCTTCACATCTGTGACAAGAGTTGGATCATTACATACTCCAAATCCACAAGGATATGACCTATTTTGGAAATTTGGATATGTAATAACTCTCAATGTGGAACTCATATAGGGATGCTATGCCCAGAAAATGAGGCCAAATGTTTTTATGAGCATGTCCAGGCATACCAAACATGAAGATGAAGTCATAATCCCTGTAGTAGCTACTGGATTTGGGGAGGTTATTAATGTCCAAATGTTGAATGTCAAATATGCACCCGGGTTCCCCAACCATTCTACTGCATGCAGATGGCGATTAAACATGAATCATAACATCAATGCCTTTGAAGTTATGTTTTCCTTTCTTTCATGCTGGGATCTCCCCCTGTAGGTTTAAAGGCCTGAACATTCCTGCAAATGTGCTGTCTGGTCTGGAATCCCACACAAAAAGCCTTGGCTTCTTTCTACTAAACTGTAAATTAGTTGGACAATCTACAACTGAATTAACATCTAGGACCTAATTAATAACCTGGGATGTGGATTGTGGAGCATATAGGACACTTTTTAGATGGTGAGTCCCTTTAATTACACTAACATACAAAAAGACAATTGCAGAATAAAATGCTCTAAAATTAGTTTTTGTCCATAATGATATTTCTTGAGTTTAGTTCTGGTTTTAAAAGCAAAATATACAGTTTAGGCAAAAATATACAAGCAAGAATGCCAGCACATGAGGTCAGTATAGCAAATATCTCTATGATTACTATGTATTTGCCCTTTGTGCTCAGATAGGCTGGGATCATAGCAATTCGGACACTGCAGAAGAACAGCATGCTGAAGGTGATGTACTTGGCCTCATTAAAATTCTCCGGTAATGTCCTCACCATGAAAGCCAGAACAAAACACACAGTGGCCAGGAGCCCCATATAACCCAACATGGAGTAGAACCAGATATCTGACCCTTCATTACAATGAATGATGATCTTCCCAGGATACAAGCGATGGTCAAATTCTACATATGGAGGAGACACCAACAGCCAAATAACACAAATGAGAACTTGTACAGAAGAACACAGCAAGACCACAAAATTAGAGACTTTTAGTGAAATTATCTTCACCCAGAGACTTCCAGGTTTGATGGCCTTGAAGGCAATACAGACTGTGATAGTCTTGGCCAGAAGTGAAGAGACACCAATGGAAAAGAAGATCCCAAAAGATGTTTGCCTCAGTAAGCAGGTAATGTCCATTGGACGACCAAGGAAGAAAAAGATGCTGAGGAAGCTCATCAAGATGGAGACCAGGAGGATGAAGCTTAAAGTCCGGTTATTTGCTTTAACAATTGGAGTGTCCCAGTAATAGATGAAGATTCCCAATATAAACAATGTTACAGTAAACAAAAATGAAGCAACTAATAAAAAAACTGGAACCAAAATGTCCTCCTCATAAGATAGAAACTCGAAAGTCTTGGGGATACATTTCACTTTCTTCTCATCAGGCCACTCTTCTTCAGGACATTTATAGCAGATTTCACTATCTAAAGGTATACATAGAAAATATGATTGGCCTCAGTATATAAGAAGAGATATGTCAATTATTGTTTACATTTTGATTATTTTTTACTCTACATTTTGTCTGAAACATTATGGTAATTGAGATACAAGGGAAGGACATTTGGTTCCTATCATTGCATATTGATCAGATTAAACGAATTTGAAACAAATATATCACCTCTCTACCAACTGCAACATGTCATAGTATGTCATATAAAGTGGGTCATCCACAAATACTATTATAATTTATTTGTGTCTTTTATATTATTGTGCTCTAAACGTGTCCTTCTCAAACTGTATTGAGGACCAGATCATGGTTGTGCCTTCTAGTTGTTGGTAGGGGCATAGAAGTAATAATGCTTTTCACAGACATGAACATAAGAACCAATCTCCAGATTAACTATGTGATTATTGCTATGAAAGCTTCTGGAGACATGTAAATGGCCCAATGAGCAATATTTTTTTTTGGCTTTCATCTTCTGGCAAGACCTAGTTATCACCATGTTCTGACCAATAAAAAACTTGTAGAAGCCCAGCTCTAAAACTCTCTATACCTGGAATTTTAAAAGAGAATTGAAGTCCTTTTCCTACAGGGGGTCCCCCTTGACCTTCTCGTCTATCTCCCTCCTAGACACCTGGGCAGCAAGGCATCTAGGTTCTTCTTGTATCTCTGTAATGCCGCAAAGACCCTCATTGCTAGAAACTGGAAGAGTTTTTAGCTAGAATGAAGGCTGTGAGGAGTCTTGAATGCCTGACTGCTAGCCTTAGATATCACTCTGGATGTCTTCGGATCCATCTGGACTTTATTTTTTTAATTAAATTTCAATAAAAATTTATTTTTAAAAAAAAATATTAGTTTTAGACTAAAAGTCACTAAGTCTGCAGCACAGCAGGCAGTATGATACATTATCTGAGATTCAGCACATCACTGATCCAGGAGGGTTTAAATTTTAATTAAAGTTCAATTACAATGTATTTGGAAAAAAATTATCAGAAAGTGAAAAAAAAAAATCAGCAAGTCAAACCACAGCAGACAATATGGCACATTATCTCAAATTCAGCATGGTCCAGGAGGATTTAAGTGTAAATTTAATTGAAATTGTAATTGATTTAAAAATCAAATTGGGCCTTGAACACAGACTGAGGTGAGGTATAATGGTGATGTATACATATGATGATATATGACGTGGCAATTTGGGGTGGCACAAGATGCAATAAAATGAGCGTTACCATGTGGTTTCACTAGGACACAACATGACTGAATGTAAAAATTGTAATTGACTCGTATCTCTCCCTAAAATCTCCCTCTATCAATATATAATGTTTAATTAAATCTGTTTTATCTCTTCTTCAGTCACTTAATCTCACTAATCTTCCCCATCTATCTGTATTCTACATTTTTTATTATAAATATGGTACATTTTCAGACTACCTGTCTATAAGTTATAAGTTTATAACTATTAGTAAACCTTAATTTCTTGACAGAATTTGGTTGAAGATTTGTGTCAGAGTCCTGTCCATAACCCTATAACAGAAACATATTTGCAAAGGTCCAAAATTCCTCTTCAGCATAGCATAACTGCTACTAAAGAGGGGTCTACAGGTTATTAAAATCTGGGGTTCACTTACTTTTTCTTGTTACTCAATGTACAACTGTATGTGGTATTAGTTTTGATATGTCTGTGGTGTTGGACATTTCACCCTCAGAACATGGCACACAGCCATAGCAGCAGACATGATATCCTCCATTAGGAGCTTTCCTGTATCCTGGAGAACATGGAGCATTACACCGAGACTGTGGCTTCTAGTATAAAAATAAATAGATAGATAGATAGATAGATAGATAGATAAGAATTTTGTACTTAACCTTGCAAAATATTCTCTTTTTTTATCCTCATACCTATTTACTAGGGATCAGCCAACCGGATTCAACCTGAAACTTTTGGGGTTCATCACTCACAAAATACTGTTATGTTATACTGTGGGTTTCCTCAGGCCCCAGAGTATAATAAGTGGAAGCTCAGGGGAGGTCAATAAAGATAGCAAACAGCTTTACTTACCTTGCCTCCCCTCTCCTGGGCTTCATTGCAGCGTCCAGTGGTCCCCTGGCATCCTCTTCTGGCCTCTGGATGATGTCATGTACCCCGGGGTCATGACCCAGGAGATGTCCAGGAGAGGTGAGGCACGGTTAGCATAACTTTTTGTTATTTTTACTCACCTCTCCTGGGCCCCCAGAGCACTTCCAGTTTGTGACAAGCAAATTTAGCTTGAAACTGGAAGCCGAACCTCACAAATATTCATGATAATGAACCTTATGAGGTTCACCCATCTCTACTATTTATCATGTGTGGTATTAAATACAGATTTGTGTCTCTTACAGGTAAGAACATTTTACAAACAACTGGTTATTTTTGCAGTCTTATTACATAGATTGTAAGCAATACAGACAAAAGTTTCTGAACATGTGACCCTTTTTACCATTGTTAGAACCTCACCAAGAACTGATAGTTAGCCAAACCCTAAAACAAAATGTTTCCACTTGTCCAGAATCCAGGGATGCCGCCATTCACATGCCACCAGTTGTGCGGTGAACTTATTTAGCTGTTCAATCATAGAAACTTTTACCATGAAGCTCCCGAGCCACAATTATTGCTTATGTGACTTCCAAAGGCAGTGCGGAGCTTCTATAGTTCATACGTCACAAATGACCTGGGCCGCAGGTGGTTTAGCCCAGCCTCAAATCTATCTACGTCCTCTGTATTCTCTAGAGTTGAATGCAGTGGTGAGGCAGTGAACCGTCAGCTCCCGCCTTTATCTTTCAGCCCCAGAAGTTGCTGTCTAGACATCATTACATTGAGCCTACTGATCCAAGTTGTAAAGACCACAATGGACTCCTGGAGACAAGGGTGAGGTTTTTTTTTTTTTTGCCACATGGATTGACCATTATACTGTGTCTGGAGCTAAAAGAAGAGGGCATCATAATCTATGTGGGCCACATAAGGATATTATACTGTGTGAGGGCCACAAGGAGTGGGCATTATAATTTGTGGCAGCCACAAGGTGGCATTATATTGTGTGGTGACCACTAAGAGACATTACAATGTGTGGGGACCACAAGGGGAATTATACTATGTAGGGGTCACTGGAGAGATGTTATACTATGTGTGACCCACTGAGGAGACATTATACTGTGTGGGGGCACATGGGGCATTACATCGTGTGGGGGCCATAAGAGGAAATGATACCATATGGGGAGACTAAAAAAGGTTCAAAGAAGGTATGAGTAGGGTTAGAGACGTGGCTTATCAAGTCCTCTACACTTGGGAGGTTTTGCATTCTGCAGCTGTTGTGTCTGAGCTGCTGTTACTCCTAGACACTTACCATCATTCCAGTTTTCTGGTGTAGATGATGACGGAAATGTGCACAAGATATGAGCTGGCATAAATTTAAGAACAGAAACCTTGTCATAAAATAAGAGCATCCTCTGCCCATACAGGACAATGAAGGCAATGAAATTGCCACTATTACAAAATCTGATGCGTTGAGTTTTTTATAAATCTGTGTTTGTATATATATATATATATATATATATATATATAGTATACACACACACACACACGCATAGTATTTATGTATATATAGATTAAGAGCTCAAGGTCTGACTTGAGGATGGTGACTTGGATAGATACAGAAAATCTATTAGAGACTATGGGTTAAATACGGATTTACTCAGAAGAGCAACTACCATGATGGTTACACAAGTCTCTTACAGAGGCCACAATGAATTCCAGTCTGTATCCAGTGATGATGGTCCTGAGCAGTGAACTGAGCAGTTTAGCAGGCAGGAGAGGACAGATACCACGAGACAGAAGCCTTTTCCTCTGATAAGAAATATTACAAAGTTTCTTATATTCTCCTGAACTATTTCTTTGGAAAATTCATTTCAATTAAACAACAATCAGTATTTAACATTTTAAAACATAAAAAAAAAATACATATACAAAAAAAAATAAAATAACAGAACATGATCTGTATCATATTGACTATCCTCTTACTTTGTCATTTTTCCACCCGGTTACTTTTGGATCAGCTACAAACTCTGCAGTTCCTTGAGGCGACTCCAATAGGTTAGCCACAATAGTTTCTGTAAGATTCACTTCATCAATTTCTGTTATGTTGAATACGACCCAATTGACTAATATCCAATCAAAGGTCACTTCACCTCTGTCATTAAAGTAAATGTCATCTCCATAGAGATCCGTGTAATGAGCAGTTTTTAGGTATTTTTGTAACTATTAAAACAGTAAAGATGGAAAAATTTTATAATCTGAAACTGGCATCAAACAGGAAACACTTCAATCCCTGTTATCTCCCTAATATCACAATCACAGAGAGACATATGTGATAATATGGAAATTACTGTATGGAATATGTCCTGCTAGCAGCATGGAATATGGTCAGGGGTTAATCCAGAAAAACTGGAAATGTTATCAGGTTGTCTGGTAATGTGAATGACTATAGGTGGGACGAAGACCAAAAGATAGGTTGATAGAACTGCTACAAATGAGAGTTATCTCCAGTCTACATTGTTTGATGCTCCGACCATCCAGTGTTACTATTGGTTAGACACAAGGTTAAACAAGGCTTTTATATAATGAAAGATAAAGCTGATTTAAAAAAGCCTGCTTGTGCTATATACCTTCAGTATAAAGCGGGGGTCAGAGGCAACACTTTAGGGTCCAGTCCAGTCGCTGGGTTGCCCAACAAGTCCTGTTAGTGAATGAAATCGGATTGCAACCCCCAGTGTTCCGCAACTGCAACTTCAAGTCAAACATTGCTTAAATTTTTTGCGACTAGAATTTGCGTTCGTAGCACACTAGCAGTCCCAGTGTGACTCCATGTACTAACATAGTGAAGTAGTTGGAGGGCAGCCCAGCAATCTCTGGCCCTGCTAGGAGAGTTGTGGCCTAAGACCTAGTCTAAAGTCCTAAGTGCAGTCCTAGCATAAGGGCCGTTTCATCCTGTTGTGTTGGGGCCAGGTAAAATGGTCTTTGTATCAGGTGAATTTACTGGCCTGAGTGCAGCTAGTATAATGTTGTACCGTGTTAGCCATTGAAAGTAGTGGAAGAGTGAAGAAATCAGGCGATACCTTTTAGAGGCTAACTGAGTATATTTATAAGTAAGCTTTCAGGAGTACTCGCTCCCTTCATCAGACATGGTGTGATACAAGAACTGAAAATTCACAGATTTTTATACACATGGTTTTCAAAGCATTTTAGAGTCCTTAAAAAAATGCAATCTAAGTAGAGAAGTTATTTACAACAGGTCAAAAAAACAGTCTGGAAACTTGTGGTGCGTGACGGAGCGATCAGTAATTCTTGCTGTTATCTGTTTGCTATCAGGAGGTGATTTGTGTCCCTCACAGTTCATACATAGTGTGACTTGAAGCTGGCATGAATATTGAGTTCAGTTCATGGTTCATACATAGTGTGACATGAAGCTGGCATGAATATTAAGTCCAAATTGCAGAGTTTGAAATTTTTGCATAAATTTGTACTCCGATTCTTTCCTTTTCTCCTGCGTCTTAAAATGTCCCATTAAAACCACAACCCACAAATCTTCAATAGAGTGGTTTTCTCCGGAGAAATGTGCGGCCACTGGGAGATCGGTTCTGCTGTTATTAATGTTGGATCTGTGTGAGTTCATTCGTTGACTGAGTCTCTGCCCTCTTTCCCCCACATAGAGGCCTGTGGTGGGACATTGCGTACACATTATGAGATACACCACATTGGAAGACCTGCAGGAGAATGTCCCCCTAATTCTGTGCACCTGTTGTGACTGTGGGATAGGTACACTGTCAGTGGTGTGGATGTGCTTGCAGGTCATGCACCTTTTATGTAGGCAAGGTGAGGTGCCATTTTCAGTTGGGGCCTTCAGGGCACTTCGGACGATAATATGCCTCAGGTTTGATGGTTGTCGAAAGGAAAGGAGAGGGGGGACTGGAAATATGTCCTTGAGTCTGTTGTCCCTATGTAGCACAGGTTGGAGCTCCTTGGCAATCCTTCGAAGGATCTCCAGCTATGGGTTGTAGGTGACTACTAAGGGCACTCGGGCATCTTTCTGGGTCTCTCTATATGTGAGCAGACTGTCTCTGTTAATGGCTGCCGCTTTGTTTAATTGGTTGTCTGTTACTTTTGGTTTGTATCCCAATCTGAGAAATTTCATCCTCAGATCCAGGAGGTGCTTGTCCAGGTCTGTTTTGTCGCAGCAAATACGATTGTATCGTATAGCCTGGCTGTAGATTATAGATTGTCTTGTGTGCTTGGGGTGGAAGCTGTCGTTTCTCAGGTAGGCCGTTCTGTCTGTGGGTTTGTGGTATATTGATGTGAGTAGCCGGTGGTCTTTAATGTATATTGTGGTATCCAGAAAGTGAATTTCACTCCCTGAATAGCTAAGTTTAAGGTTGATGGTCGGGTGAAAGTCATTGAAGTCATTATGGAATTGAAGTAGGGCCTCCTCACCTGCAGTCCAGATGACCAGGATATCATCGATATAACGAAGGTAAATCATAGGTTTGGTGGCGCATATTGATAAATATGTTCCTTCCATTTCTGTCATAAAGAGATTTGCATATTGGGGTGCACATCTGGTCCCCATTGAAGTTCCCATTCGCTGTAGATATAGATCCTCTCCAAAGGTAAAATGGTTGTGGCTAAGGATGAATTGTATGAGCTGCGTTACTGGTTCTGTTGGGAGGTTTTGTTTTGCCAGGTGTACCCGACATGCTGCAACTCCATCCTTGTGGGGAATGTTGGTATACAGGGATTCCACATCCATGGTGGCCAAAATGGTACCCTCAGGTAGAGGGCCCAGGGCATTCAGTTTGTTAAGAAGGTCAGTGGTGTCCTGGCTATAGCTTGGAGTATCACTGACAAGGGGTTTTAGGAGATTTTCCACCTAACCTGAGATGTTTTCTGTCAGTGTCCCAATGCCAGAAATGATAGGCCTCCCAGGGTTGCCATCTTTGTGTATCTTTGGGAGCATATAGAAGCAGCCCGGTCTAGGATCTTGTGGGATAAGTCCTTTTACCTGATTCTGGATCTGGATTGGAAACTTCTTGATCATACTCTTTAGTTCTTTCATATAGGCCTCTGTGGGATCACTTCCAAGTTTGGAGTAATGGATGGGATTTGACAGTTGCCTGTTTGCTTCCTGGATATAATCTGAGGTGTTCATTATGACTATTGCGCCCCCTTTGTCAGCCGGTTTTATTATTATATCCTGATTTTCTTTCAGTGAAGTAATAGCCTTCTGTTCCTGCAGGGTTAGGTTATGGACCTGTTTCTTTTGTTTCTCCAGGATTTCTGATTTTACTTTGCTTCTGAAACAGTCAATATATTTATCCAGTGCTGCATTAGCTCCAGGGCGTGGGGTCCAGGTAGATTTTTTGGTAGGATTCCTTATGGGCTGTTCCATCTCAGAGTCGCTGCTGTATGGAAGGTCTTTGTCATAAAAATATTCCCTTAATCTCATTTTTCTGAAAAACTCCTCCATATCATTGCAGAGTTGGATATGGTCAGTGTGTGCCGAGGGGCAGAAGGAGAGACCTTTGGAGAGAACTGACATTTCGTGTTTGTTTGGCTCATAAGACGAAAGATTCACAACACAGCTTTGCTGAGCTGGGCAGGTATTTGCGGTTGTAGTAATGAGGCCTTTTTGTCTCAGTCTGTGGAGCTTTTTCTTATTGTTGTTAATAAGCATATCCTGAAGTTTCCAGTAGTATGTGTGGAGTTTGTCCTTCATTTCCTCTGTGTCATTAGCCAATGATGATTTCAGGGCCTGTATCTCCTCCTGTGTTCTTTTTTTGTTGTTATAGGAAATTTTTATCATATTGTTCCGCAGCCTTTCAGATGTCCGAATACATAGTTGTTCTGCATATCGGCTGTTGTAGGTGTTCCAGGTTGGGTTACGTAAACTGAAGCCTTTTGGGATGAGTCTCTCCTTTTTGCATTTTGTTAAGATGAAGATTTCGCTGTTGAGTTGTGCAAGTTTCTTAAGCCGGTTTTTCAGTTCCATTCTTTTGTGGTACATTGTGGTATCTTTCAAGTTGATAGTAGTATAATGTTGTACCGTGTTAGCCATTGAAAGTAGTGGAAGAGTGAAGAAATCAGGTGATACCTTTTAGAGGCTAACTGAGTATATTTATAAGTAAGCTTTCAGGAGTACTCGCTCCCTTCATCAGACATGGTGTGATACAAGAACTGAAAATTCACAGATTTTTATACATATGGTTTTCAAAGCATTTTAGAGTCCTTAAAAAAAATGCAATCTAAGTAGAGAAGTTATTTACAACAGGTCAAAAAAACAGTCTGGAAACTTGTGGTGCGTGACGGAGGGATCAGTAATTCTTGCTGTTATCTGTTAGAGTGCAGCTAGATTAAACTGAGTATGCTGAGTTCAGTTCAGACTTGCCACATTTAGTATACACACATATTTTTTTCCCCAACACAAACATAGTTGTGTAAAGTGGTCACATGACCTACATATATTACTGAAAAACTATAGAATTTAGAAAAATAAAGATATATTAGAATATGTTAATTTATCCTGGACAACCCCTTTAATGTCAAGTAAAATTTTGGTATTTCAAGAAAGGAGCATTGGGAGTCAGCGACAGTTCCAGTTATGTGATGATGTTAGTGAGGACACGGAGAGCCTGTCATGATAACTACATAAATACACTGAAATATTCCATATCTATTCTATACCTTTTGTTGATATTTTCCTGATGTATTTCTTGTTAAACTCAGTTTATTGAAAGCGTAAGCCAGAATATACACTGATACATATGTATAATATAAGTTTGTGTCCTTCATTATATAAGCATAAGGTGGAATATAGCCTGTATTTGTACAATTCAACCCATAGAAGCCATACAACCATTGAAAAACAATGTTTTTTTCCTCGTTTTTAGTCAGACAATGAAAGCTCGAGAACCAAATGTCTTCCAGTACTGGATCATTTGGATGAGTTGAGGGGTTTTACAATAGTGATGGACTCTGTAACTTTGGGAATTGTTTTTCTAGACACCATCAAAACTAAACTGCAGTTGAAAAGTCTTGCCAAGTCATGTGATCCACCATTAAAAATATTAATCCAGGACTCGTGGAAAATGAAGGTGATATTAGGCTTCTGAGCTGTCAATTCATAGAATATTGAGACGTAATGTAAGGTGAAAGATCCGCAGACCACGATAACGTTCACTGATTATTTATCACTCTCATAAATCTTCCTCTTTATATTTTCAATATGTTTTAGATTTATGATAACGTCAATGCAGATCTCGTGCTCGGCCATCAGTTTCCTCAGCTCTCTTACTCCCATCTCATCACTTCCCCTGCCTGTTGTAATGATTCCAACCCAATTCCATCCAAAGTATTGCAGACACTTAACAATAGCCATATAGCGGAAGCGATCATCGGGTGCAAACTGGAATAAAGTCGGGTACAAGACTCGATCATTTGTGATAGGGTCATCAACTCCATAACTGAGCTATAAAAACAGAGCCCATCGATTATTCCGTCATTATTACATATCTGTCATATAATACATGAAAACTAAGAAGAGCAAATAAAGTTTAACCACTTCAGGGTCTTTCTCCATGGTTCAGGATTGGACACATTTTCAGGTTTTTTTCGTACATGCAGTTATGAGGTCTTAAGTCTGAGGCCCCACGTTGCAGAAGCACAGCTTTTTTGTTGCAGATTTTGCTGTGGGTTTTTTGAGCCAAAGCCAAGAATGGCTACAAAAGTAATGTGGAATATATAGGAAGTTCTTATAATTCTACCTTCTGCTCAATACTCTGCTGGCTTTGGCTAAAAAAAAAACGCAACAAAAAAAGCTGCTTTCCACAATGTGGGGCCTCAACCTTAATATTTTTTTTTTCCATTCTGGTTATTCAAATAATTTTTGCACCTTTTTTCAGTGATAAATAGGGCTTTATTTTTATGTTATATTTATTTAGTTTTTTTTTTTTTTTATTTATTTTAGTATCTGGGAAAATGTAAAGAAAATTTGGGAAATGTGTCTGTTTTCCCACTCCTTTAAAGAGGACCTTTCACGTCCTCATGCACATACAGTTTTATATACTGCTAGAAAACCGACTTTCCCGTTATGTGTCCCGGGGCTGGAGATATCGGTGCCATTAGTTTCGGCAGTGATTTCTGCCCACCGTCAGAAGGGAGCTCCTGAAAGTTTAACTTGGCTGTGAGGAAGACTTGTAAGAGGGGGAGTTCCTCACTGCTCAGCGTCTTCGCTGGGCGGTAAGGAACGCCCCCTCTGACAGTACAGGGCTATTATTTTTTTTTATTTTACTTTTTTCTAAAAAAATTTTTTGGCATTTTTAGATACATTGTGCTTCTCTTAAGGTCATAATAGACTTTCAGGGGCATTTTAATATTCCTTTTTATGTTGTTGATATCTCCTGTAACTGGGGCTGATACAATTACAGAAGGAGTACTGCCTCCTGAGCTACACTGCAGAGATGGTCTTGGTTCTCTAAGACCCACAAACTCATACAGTTCCTATTCCCCTGCAGCCAAGACTACAAGGCTGGAAGAGGAGCCACATCATGGTGCCTCCCATAACTATGTACACAGTGTGACTACATTACTCGGAGAGGCAGGGATAATAAATGATGCTTTTCTTCTCTATAGTAGGTCTGTCTGTTGTAACAGCCAGCTCCCTGCTTTTGCAGCTGCACAATGTTGTGCAACAGCTTAATTCTGCAAGGATTTGCAGGTTCTTCCTTGCAGAGTTAAAAGTGGACCACCGGGATGTATATAGACAACGGGCAGTCTGGAACACGTTAAAAAATATTCTGGATCTATACATTATACATTTTGTCCTAATTTGCATTTTTAGTTCCAATTTAATTGAAATCTACCATATTTTTCGAACTATAAGACGCACCAGACCATAAGACGCATGTGGGTTTTAGAGGAGGAAAATAGGGAAAAAAGTTTGAAGCAAAAAATGGTAAAATATTTAATATTTGGTAGTTGTAGTTTTGCAACAGCTGCAAGGCCACATTGACAGGTGGTCCTGCAACTGTACAGGGATGCATACTGTAGGGCATCTGTTTTTGCGAGGTCAGGTGTACTTTTTAGTTATGCCATTTTGGGGAATGTCTATAGCTTAGATCACTTTTTACTCAAATCAGAGGTGAAACAGCGGAAAAAACTACGGTTCAACACTTGATATTTTTCCCGCTACGATGTTCACCCTACAGAAAAAATATTTCCATAAGTTTGTAGACCGGACATTTTTGGACACAGGGATATTTAATGTGTATGTGTTTCACAGTAATTTTCTACTTTTATATGTATTCTAGGGAATGGGGGTGATTTAGAACTTTTCATTTTTTTTATATATTTTTAAAAACTTTTTTTTTTTACTATTTTATTATTTGATTGCAAGTCCCATAGTCCCATGTAGAGGCATAGCTAGCGGGGGGGGGGGGAGGGGGGCGGCTGCCCCGGGCCTACTGACTTTTTGGGGTCCACCCCGGGGCCGCCATTAATACATCCTTTATTTCTAACTGGATCGGTGTCTGCAGACACCGATCTTGTTAAAACGTAACCTGCAATTTCACAGTATTGTAAACCGCAAGCTACATGAGGCCTGCGGTTTACAAGTCCCCGAGACCACATATCGATGTCTTCTTTTCACAACATCGCGCCGCCTGCGCTCAGACATAGACGTCCTGTGTGTGGACAGGGAGGAAGCGGTGGCTCCATTCATCAGCATCGCTGCAGGTGAGTATGACTTTTATTTTTATTTTTTTAGCGCAGTTGTGGGTATAGTAATAGTATAAGGGGTGGATAGGAGGGGGAAATATAACTATAAAGGGGGCATTATGACGATGGGGGGGTCATTTATATAAGGGTTATTAGGAGGTATTATGAATACAAGGGGGGAGGTTATTTATATAAGGGGCCATTAGGGGGCATCATTTATATTAGGAGGCATTATGAACATAAGGGGGTGGTCATTGATATAAGGGTTCATTAGAGGTGCAGTATTTATGTCAGGGGGAATTGGGCATAATATGATGGTCAATTAATTTAATGAAAGTGGCACTTGGGCTTTATTAAGACTGACACCCCATGTAGCTGGCTGCAGCAAAAAAAGCGCTGAAGGAAAAACCATGGCGGTAACATTGTGGTTTTTCCTGCAGGGCTTTTCACAGAAGGTCCGCAGAGGTTTCCCCTGTGGACTTTCTGTTTTCAATACACCTATATGGAAACCGCCAGTGTTTCCATAGGTACAGTCCCTGACAGAAGTTCTGTCGCTTATCCATGTTGTGGAATCAAAAGCTTAAAACCTGACTTTAAATTCATCCATTGGTTTTAGAAATGACTCATATGAAAGCTGAAACCCTCCCAAATGATTTTTTGGTTAAGAAAATAAATTGGCTTCACTGCTGAAATATTCATCATTTAATGAACACAGAAAGGTCAGATTTTGGCAAGACAAAAGTTTTGTCGCCTTGTCATATAATGCACCCAATCCTAGTTTAAAGCCTCACCTGTGCTCACTAATTGATCGGTTAATTAGTGGGTGTGTATAAAAAGAACTCCAGCACCCCAGACCTTCACTTGAACTGCAACTTCACCTCTGACAACATGCCAAAAAGCAACCCTGCGACCAAAGCCTTGAAATTATCAAGAAGCTGAAGACCAGATCCACTGCAGAGGTGGCTGGCACCTTTAATGTGTCTCTGTGTCAAGTACAAAGAATTAAAAAAAGATTTGAACAGACTGGAGATGTTTTTGACAAGCCCAGGTCCGGCAGACCCCGCAAAACAACTGCTCAGGAGGAACGTTTGTTGGTTAGAAAATCAAAATCCAGCCCCTCTTCCACTACAGCAGAGCTCCAACAGGCCTGGTCACCTCAAGTCCGTGTGTCAACTAGAACAGTTTGTAGGATTCTGTCTCGAAATGGCCTCCATGGTGGAATCAGTGCCCAGAAGCCAGCACTAAACAAAAGGCAATTAAAAAAACGTGTGGCATTTGCCAAGGCCCACAGCCTGCTAAACGGATGGACGCTGGAAAAGTGGCAGAAGGTGGATTTCTCAGATGAATCTTCAGTTGAATTACACCACAGCCGCCGCAAATACTGCAGGAGACCTACTGGAGCCCGTATGGATCCAAGATACACCCAGAAAACAGTTAAGTTTGGTGGTGGAAAGATCATGGTCTGGGGTTACATTCAGTATGGGGGTGTGCAAAACATTTGCAAGGTGGAAGGCAATATCAATAGCCTAAAATATCAAGAAGTATTAGCTTCCTCTTACATTCCCAATCATAAAAGGGGTCAAATTTTGCAGAAGGATGGTGCTCCATCTCATACATCCATCTCTACATTAAAGTTCCTCAAGTCAAAGAAGATCAAGGTGCTCCAGGACTGGCCAGCCCAGTCACCAGACATGAACATCATTGGCAGACAAAACCAAAGAATCTTGATGAACTCTGGGAGGCATGTAAGACTGCATTCTTTGCTATTCCTGATGACTTCATCAATAAATTGTATGAATCATTGTTGAAACGCATGGATGCAGTCCTTCAAGCTCATGGAAGTCACACAAAATATTAAATATGGCTCTAATAGCACCACAACTTCATTCACCAATGTTATGAAACATATCTTTGTTTTTGAACAGAATTATTGGCTTGATTTTCACATTACTTTATGTGTGCGACAAAACTTTTGTCTTGCCAAAATCTGACCTTTCTGTGTTCATTAAATGATGAATATTTCAGCAGTGAAGCCAATTTATTTTCTTAACCAAAAAATCATTTGGGAGGGTTTCAGCTTTCATATGAGTCATTTCTAAAACCAATGGATGAATTTAAAGTCAGGTTATAAGCTTTTGATTCCACAACATGGATAAGCAACAGAACTTCTGTCAGGGACTGTATAATTGACATGCTGCGATTTCCAAAACCGCAACGGTTTTGGAAATTGCAGTGCGTCTGCTGCACGTATTTTTCCGCAATGTGTGGATGGGGTTTGCTAGAATGCCACGTTTTTTTTTCTGTGGGTTTTTTTCCACATGGGCCCCCATCCCCACTTTGCAGTAAAACACACGCAGAGGATACGCTGCGATTTCCAAAACAGTCGCAGTTTTGGAAATCGTAGCTTGTCAATTATACCTATGGAAACGCCGGCGGTTTCCCTATATACATAATTGAAGCAGAAAGTCCACAGAGGAAACCTCTGCAAACATTCTGTGCAAAGTGTTGCAGGAAGAACCGCGATGCGTCGCCGCCACGGCTTTTCCCAAAGCTGTTTTTTGCTGCGGGACGCCACGTGGGGTCTTAGCCTTAAGGAGTTTTCCAGCTCATTTTTATTGATGGTCTATCCTCAGAATAAATCATCAATAAAAGATAAGTGATTCCCCACTGATCAGCTGTATGAAGGGGCTATGGCGCCTGTTTATATCACACGCTGTCTGTTTATAGTGACCGTGTGGTGTCATTACAGCCTTGTCACACAGACGTGTATAGGACGAGGCTGTAGTTACATTACATGGCCGCTATGAGATGACACTATGTAAACAGAGAAGGTGTCACGGAGCTTACACAGGTACCATGGTCCATTCAAACAGTTGATCCTCGGGGAACCCCAATAATTTTTTTTTCCCTTTTTTTTTTTTTTCTTTTTAATTAGGAAACACCTGGGGCATTATTAATAAGGGGCACTATTTAAAGGGGGTACACAGGGAAGTTATTAATTTAAAGATGCAATTGGGGGTATTATTCATTATGGGGGGTATATTATGTATTTTATAATTGGGGGCAGCAGCAGGATGGGGGCTTTGTGTAGGTGAGGACAATGTGGGTCAGGTGCCTGGAAAAGTGAGGAGCCAATGTCATGTTCCAGGACTTGGTTTAATTCACTGACATGTATCTGTGATACTGTGTTGTCTTTGTAGTTTGTCCCTTCTCTCTCTCTGTATCCTTAGCTGTGATTCTGTAGCTCCTCCTCTCTCTCCCTCAGTTTAGTTTCACTTCTTTGTAAGCAACATGTCTGCTCAGCTCCTGGTGATTCATCATCATTTTTCACCTACTGCTGTATGAGGTTTTACAAGATTTACCTGGATTAAAGCATCTGGAATCTTATCTACGCCTCCTCAGTTGAGTTGAACACTATCTGATAAATATCTTGGTGTAAATTGCTGGTTAGCATAGAGACTACAGGACACTCTCACAACCTCACACTTGCAGCCAAGCTATTGAGTCAGAACAGTGAAAAATGATGCATAAAGACTGCCAGATACGGCTGTAAGACAGTTCACCAACTTCTGACATAGAGTCAGTCACAGCAAGTTACCTGAAGCCAGAAGGAATCAGCATTGCGTAAGCTGCATCTGCAGCTCAGACCTCCTCAGCATAGAAGATTCTATCAAGCAGCCATCTCACTCCAGCAAAGTTATATTTATCCTGTTTGTGTTGCATCATGGCTGAAGGGCACCCTGAAGCACAAGGTAGCATGGACCTCAGTCTGCAGCCCAGTGAGAAGGCTAGACGCTCAATGAAACCTACGTGGAAGGTTAGAGACAATCTAGAAGGTTTAAAGCATGAACTTTCCTGTGAACTCTCAAAATGGTGGCAGAAAATACAGACTAAGATATCTGCCATGTGCTTGCCTGCATACCATGTATCACCACTAGAGGGAGCTCTGCGACAGCTTTGTTCTATGCATGGACATTATAAAATGAAAGCTGAGGACTATGAAAGCATATTGAGAAAACTACATACAGACGATTCTTTAGCTGAATTGCAAAGCTTCCAGCATCTCGATTCAGAATGAGACAGCTTAGTACATGAAACTAAGTTAAGGACAGAGGCAAGAATTGCGCAACTGCAGGAAATGGCATCCCATGTTTCTGAGTCTACCAAGCGTTCAAAGCGTACATCTAAGTCACGTTCCTCAAAATCTTCCACACTCAGTGAGCAACTTATAAAAGCACGTGCAGAGGCGGAAGCTACTAAGATACAGGCAGCCTTTGCACAACAGAAAGCAGAGATGGAAGCTAATGCAGCAGAAATGGAAGCTAATGCAGCAGCAATGGAAGCTAATGCAGCTCAAAAAAGGGCAGAACTAGAAGCTCTAGAGAAAAAGTATGAGCACGCTGCAGCCATGGCAAGGTTAAGCATTTTAGAACAGGCCATCAGTGGAAGTGAAAGAGACAGCACCAGTTTGTGTGATGTGGAAGCAGAGGATCCCCTCAAGCGCACAAGAGACTATGTACTAAGCCAAAGCAGTGAATCCCTATTTGCCACAAATGTTCCTGTCAGGGACAACATTTCTCCAGAGCAACAGGGCACAGTATCTTCTTCAGCACACCGCATTCAAGGTAAGTACAATGCCCTGCCTGTCCAGCATCCAGTTTCTTCTTCCTTCATGGATTCCCAAAGCCTTGCACCTCAGCAAATGCAATATACTGATACTCAGGTAAACACCAATGTGACACCATACCACCAGACTGCAAACAACCGACAGTCTCACATCCATATGTGGCTAAACCTATGGACTTTAAGCTAGCTCCTAGGCTGAATGCCTACGCAGCCCCTACGCTACCTACCTCTGTTAACCAGAACCCCACTAACAACGTAATCACTGCTACTCAGCCAGCAACTCAATATTTAAAGTCAGAGAGAACAGACATGTCAGAGTTTGCAAGGTACATGGTTCGCCGTGAGCTCACTAAGACTGGACTCACAAGGTTCGATGACCAACCTGAGAACTACAGAGGCTGGAAATGTGCCTTCAAAACTGCAATTAGAGACCTTGGCATTACTGCAGCTGAAGAACTAGACTTGCTTATCCGGTGGCTTGGCCCACAGTCCACAGAACGTGCTAAAAGACTCAGATCCGTACACATTTACAACCCCACAGCAGGCCTTACCGCTGCTTGGGAAAGACTGGAGAAAACCTATGGCAGTCCTGAAGACATAGAGAATGCTCTGTTCAAACGATTGCAAGGGTTTCCAAAGATATCTGGTAAAGATCATCAGAAATTTCAAGAACTTAGTGACCTACTCATGGAGCTCCTATTGGCTAATGCGGACACTCTCCTACCGGGCCTCAGTTATCTGGACACTGCTCGTGGGGTAAACCCGATAGTCTCCAAGTTGCCATATAATATTCAAGAAAGGTGGACCACAGTTGGGTCAAGATACAAAAATGAGAATAGAGTCTCCTTTCCTCCATTTTCCTACTTCTGTGAGTTTATCAAGAACATTGCAGAATCCAAGAATGACCCAAGCTTTTCCTATGGGGATCCCAGTGTTCCTGGTTCACCTCCTATTAAGTATGACAGCTCACATTCTAACTACAGAAACCGCAGAGGCCCAGTTTCGGTGAAAAAGACTGATATTCTTCCTACACCTACATCAGCACCAGAAGAAAGCAGTTGCAACAACAACCAAGATGAAAAGGTAGAAAATCCTAACCGTCTGTGTCCTATTCACAAGAAGCCTCATCCCCTCAAGAAGTGTATTGGCTTCAAGAGGAAACCAATCCAGGAACGTAGAGAGCTTCTAAAGAAACTAGGGATATGTTTCAAATGTTGTTCCTCTACTGAACATGTTGCTAGAGACTGTAAAATTGCTATTAAGTGTATAGAGTGTGGCAGTGAGGACCATGTACAAGCTCTTCATCCATCCCAGCCTAGTGCCACACCACCTAGAGGTTCCCCTTCCCCAACTAAGCATGGCGGGGAGAACACAGATCAAGCAGCAAATACTACCACAGTATCTTCCTCATGTACAGAAGTCTGCGGAGAAGACCTTTGTGACAAGTCCTGTGCAAGGATATGCCTAGTCAATATATACCCCAAGGGCCAACCAGAGAGGGCTCTGAGGGTGTACGCCATCTTGGACGACCAGAGCAACCACTCACTTGCAAGGTCAGAACTCTTTGATCTGTTTAACTTAAAGGGTGATACTTATCCGTATACCTTGGGTACTTGTAGTGGCATATCAGAGGTTTCTGGAAGAAGGGCCAGTGGTCTTGTAATAGCTTCTCTCAAGGGCAATTTGGAGATACCTTTGCCCACACTTGTTGAGTGCAACCAGATACCATCAAACAGAGAAGAGATACCCACACCAGAGGCGGCTTTCCAGCACCCTCATCTAAGGGCTATAGCCAGTGAAATACCATCCCTTCACAAAAATGCAGACATTCTAGTTCTACTAGGTAGAGACATTCTCAGACTGCACAAAATACGCCAGCAAATTAATGGACCACATGATGCACCATTCGCCCAGCGCCTCGATCTAGGATGGGTAATCATTGGCAACGTCTGCATAGGTAGGATGAAAAGGCCCACCAATATTTCTTCATTTAAGACGCATATGTTACCAAATGGTCGCAGCACTTGTTTTCAGCCATGTCCACATCACTGCCAAGTGAAAGAGAAGATAAGCAACAGTAAGTGGCTGCATAATCACCGAGACAACGTGAATACTTTCCTGCCTGGGGACGACACCCTTGGATTAACAGTGTTCAATACAACAAGTGATGACAACAAGCTGGCACCGGCTATAGCTGATAAAGAATTTCTCAACCTTATGGACAAGGAATTCATTCAAGATGATTCCAACAGCTGGGTAGCACCCTTACCTTTCCGCTCCCCGAGATCAAAACTGTCAAACAATCTGAAGCAAGCAGTTTCTAGATTTTCCTCTTTAAAACGTACCCTCAAGAGGAAACCAGAGATGGAGAAACACTTTGTAGGTTTCATGCAGAAGGTATTTGAGAGAGATCATGCAGACCTTGCACCTCCACTAAAGGAAGGAGAAGAATGCTGGTATCTTCCATCATTTGGCGTGTATCACCCTCGCAAACCTGACCAAATCAGGGTCGTGTTCGATTCTAGTGCTCAGTATGAAGGCATCTCTCTTAACAACCTGCTCCTCACTGGTCCTAACCTAAACAACAGCCTCATAGGAGTCTTAATCCGTTTCAGACAGGAACCAGTTGCAGTGATGGCCGACATCCAACAGATGTTTCATTGCTTCATTGTTAAGGATGATGACAGAAACTATCTCAGGTTCCTATGGCATAAGGACAATGATGTCAACAATGAAGTCATAGATTACCGGATGAAGGTACATGTCTTTGGCAATAGCCCTTCTCCTGCAGTAGCGATCTATGGACTGAGAAGGGCCGCCCATGAAGGTGAGAAAGAGTATGGCTCTGATGCTCGTCAGTTTGTTGAGAGGAACTTCTATGTTGATGATGGTCTTAAATCCTTACCTGCAAGTGAAGAAGTGATTGATCTCCTCTCTAGAACACAGGAAATGCTGTCTGTAGCTAACCTCAGACTTCACAAGATCATCTCCAACAATATGGAAGTAATGAAGGCATTTCCCTCTGATGATCATGCAATCAACTTGAAGGATCTTGTTCTCAGTTCTGATACTTCTCCTATGCAACGCAGCCTAGGATTGCTATGGAACACTGAACAAGACACATTCACATTCCAAGTGTCTTCTTGTGACAAACCTTTCACCAAACGAGGAGTTTTATCTGTTGTGAACAGCATTTATGATCCTCTTAGTTTCATTGATCCCATCACCATTAAAGGCAAGCTACTACTAAGACAGCTTACCACTGAGAACATGGACTGGGACACTCCACTGCCTGCTGAGAAACAACAAAGGTGGGAAAAATGGAAAACCTCTTTGCAAGTATTGGAACAACTCCAGGTTCCACGTTGTTAGGTACCCAGCTCCCTTTCAGCGGCAGTAAGGAAGGAAATCCACATCTCCGATGCGTCAGTGGAAGCTATAGCTGCAGTGGCCTATCTGAGGATATTAGGAGCCAATCATGAGCTACACTGTGGATTTGTTCTTGGTAAGGCCAAACTGACCCCAAAACCTGCACACTCCATTCCGCGACTCGAACTTTGTGCAGCTGTGCTTGCAGTAGAAATTGCTGAAGCAATAAGAGATGAAATGGAAATTGCCATTGATTCATTTACATTCTACACTGATAGCAGAGTTGTCCTTGGCTATATACACAATCAAACAAGACAATTTTATGTGTATGTTGGAAACAGAGTGGAACGTATCCGAAGTTTCTCTGCCCCTGATCAGTGGCATTACGTCTCCACACAACTTAACCCAGCTGACCGTGGTACAAGGCCTGCACCGACAGCGCACCTTTTAGACCATATGTGGCTGTCGCCTCCAAGTTTCCTGTATGAAGATCCCTGCTTGACTCCTAACAATGCTTTCTACGATTTAGTGGATCTCGAGTCTGACAAGGAAATCAGGCCTATGACCTCCACACTCTACACTTCTGTGATTCCAAAGGCAAAGCTGGAGCCACATCGCTTTGAACGTTTCTCAACCTGGTCATCCATTGTGAGAGCTGTCGCCCGACTGTTTCACATCGCTCAGTGCTTTGCGAAGGACAGATCAACGGAGTGTCATGGCTGGCATATGTGTAAGAAACAACCTACCGCAGCGGACATTGAACATGCTGAGCAAGTTATCATCTGGAGTGTTCAACAAGAGGTATATCATCAAGAGATTGACAGTATCTCACGGAGCATCAATCTGTCCAGGAACAGTGCACTTTACAAACTAAACCCCGTAATCGACTGCCACAAATTATTGAGAGTGGGCGGCCGGATTGGAAAGTCTGACTTGTGTAGCAAGGTGATAGTAGAACAGAACCCAGTGATCATTCCAGGTGGACATTACATTTCTGCTCTGCTGATCCGACATTACCACGAGAAGGTACAGAACCAAGGGAGGCTCAGTGCGAGTTTTCTTCCGCCCAATTAATGAACTGGTGCTTCTTCTTCCAAGAGGAGATGTCACATAAAAGAAGATAAGGACACCATTCACAGCTCATGGCGGGGAGCTTCCTTCCATGAACTAAAACCGTGTACTTGTGGATTACAGTGTGGGTCGGTGGAGGTGTTGGCAAATTGCGGCTTCCCGATCTGAAGATTGGTTTATTTGGACTAACTGTTGATTATTGTTTGTTGTGCATGTTTCTTTTTTGTTTTTCAGGTTTAAAGTGGACTTTATGGACATCTCAGGACATTATTAATGTTTGTTTTCAGTGAAATCTAAAGATTTCAGGTGGGGAGTGTCATGTCCCAGGACTTGGTTTAATTCACTGACATGTATCTGTGATACTGTGTTGTCTTTGTAGTTTGTCCCTTCTCTCTCTCTGTATCCTTAGCTGTGATGCAGTAGCTCCTCCTCTCTCTCTCTCAGTTTAGTTTCACTTCTTTGTAAGCAACATGTCTGCTCAGCTCCTGGTGATTCATCATCATTTTTCACCTACTGCTGTATGAGGTTTTACAAGATTTACCTGGATTAAAGCATCTGGAATCTTATCTACGCCTCCTCAGTTGAGTTGAACACTATCTGATAGATATCTTGGTGTAAATTGCTGGTTAGCATAGAGACTACAGGACACTCTCACAACCTCACATTTGCAGCCAAGCTATTGAGTCAGAACAGCCAAAGATGTCTGTGTTGCAAACTTTACAGAGACTGGAAGAAGTGGTCATGGCCGTCCAGATAAAAGAGATGGGGAATGTGAGCGATTACTCAGAGACGTCACCGGTAAGTCACTAAATGTTACTGTACTGTATTCACCTAAAGCATCTGCATCGCCCTGTGTAGAACCTCTATATACCACTATACGCTCACCGTATACTCATAGTATCGGTATACGAACATGTCCAAGTTGGGGGCCCACTTGGACATGTTCGCCTCCCCTGTGCTGAACAGCTAGCTACGCCTCTGGTCCCATGGGAGATTCTGTACATTACTATTGAGGCAGGTCATAGACCAGCCGCAATAGTAATATTACTATGACAGGCCTGGGAGTCTTCATTAGGCTCCCGGCTGTCACAGAAACAGGACAGCTCCTGTGATCATGCCACGTGGGAGCCGTCCTGCAACAAGAAAGGTATGCCTGGGGCAGTTTTTACACTTTAGGGGGAAGCTTTAAGGTAGTAATTAGCTCTGGGTCTGCGCTGTACATTACAGCAGAGACCCGGTAGCTATGTCGACAATACCGCAGCAGAGCAGCCGCCATCATCTTTACATTCGCTGGGACACCCTCTCCCCAAAGCCCAGGGCCCACACATCGTCCTACTCCTCCCACTACAGGACGCCAGCAGCGGCAGGAGTGGGGCGATGCTGCGACCCCGCTCCTCCGCCACCCCCCAACACCCACATTCGGACTATAAGACGGACCCCCATTTTCCTCCAAACTTTGGGGGAAAAAAAGTGCATCTTATAGACTAAAAATTACGGTAATTAGGGCACAAAAGTTAATGTTATTTGGTAAATATACAAAGTTTGTGCTTTGAAGGGTAGGCCAAAAAATTCTAATTCCGGGAGATCTCTTCAAGGCTAAAGCCCCATATGACGAGCCGCAGCCAAAAAAAGCTGCAGAAAAAGATTTGCTTTTTTCCACAGAATTTTTCACAGAGGTTTCCTCTGGAAAGTTTCTGTCCTTATTATACCTATAGGGAAAGCGCCCGTCTTTTTGTAGGTATAATTGACATGCTGCAATTTTCAAAAACGCTCACGTTTTTAAAATCGCAGCATTTCAGCTGCAGATTTTCTTCTGCAATGTGTGGATGGGATCAGGACCAGTTTTAGACAAACTGTGGCCCTGGGAAAAATTAGAAGTGGGGCCCCAAATGCTGATATACCAACAACACCATCATATTTCCAGTGGAAGCCCCTTTAATAATTTCCCCTTTCTGCCTCCAAAACAGTAACAACCACCCACTTATTCCCACACACAATTCAAATAATCACCTTTGTACCGCCTTAAAGATTTTTGCATCCCCTCATCAGTTATTATAGCATATAATGTCCTCCATATAATGCGCTCCTTAATATAGGCCTATTATAAATAGTTCTTCCCTTATACATAATAGCCCTCTTATAACAATCCACCTTACATATAATAGTTCCACTCCTATAATAGCCCCCTTATTATATATATATATATATATATATATATATATATATATATAAATAAATAGTCTCCCCCTTATGAATAACAGTTCCCTATTTATATATATAACAGACACCTCCTTATATATAATAGTTCCTCCCTTATACATAATAGCCCCCTATATATAACAGTCTCCCCGTTATAACAGCCAGTCTTATATATAATAGTTCCTCTCCTATAGTAGCCCCCTTATATATAACAGTCCTATATTATAATAGCGCTCCTTATATAAAACAGTTCCTCCATTATAAATAATAGCCCCCTTATATATGTCTCCCCCTTATAACAGCCCCCTTATATATAATTGTTCCCCCTTATAATCACCCACTTATATTTAATAGCCCCCCTTATATATAATAATTTCTCTCTTATAATAGTGCCCCGTATGTATAATAGTTTCTCCATTATAAAAACTAGCCCCCTTACATTTAATAGGTCCCCCACTATAAATATTATCCCCCCCTATAAATAATATTTTGCCCCCTTAGCAGGTGATCCCTTTCCCTTACTAGAAAACAATAAATCTTGTACTCAACTTACCGCGCTAACACGATGAGCGGAGCAGCCGAGGACTCTCCCTGTAGTAGTGGCACAGGTGGCGCGATGCAGTGACGTCATTATGCCACCTGCGCTGTGACGTTCTGTGCACTACCGGCAGTCTTCTATGGCAGAGCAGGGACCTTTCAGCTCCCTGCTATGTCATAGAATTAAACAGTATTGGTGTGCACAGCACAACATAGCATGCCAATACAGCTGTGGAGATCCTGGGATCCGGAGCATCAGGGTAAAATCCTGATGCTCCAGGTCCCGGGCAGGGGCGCACCTCTAATGAGGCGAAGTGAGGTGGCACTATCCATCACTGTCTGGGGTGGGGGGGGGGGCATTTTTACTATTTATTTACTGTAAACCAGCCCAGGACAGGCGCTTTAAAAAAACAAAAAAAACAAAGCTGAGCGGGGCCTGTCCTGGGCTCACCTACGCTGAGACGCGGGTCAAGAAGAGGAGGCGGCGGCTCCATCAAGGGATCGCAGGTAGATGAGGATAACTTTTTTTTTATATATATAGGCCGTTACTCCAGCAGGTAATGGCCTATTTATTTACCTACCCCCCGCGCCTGCTCATGGTCGCCTCCGCTTCCCTTTCTGCTATGGGACGCAGAAGGGGAGGAGGAGGAGGAGGCGGCCACAAGCAGCCGCTGGCATCGGTAATTGAGGCCGTGGGCATCGGTAAGTGATAAGTGGAGTATAATAATTGGAGTGCCAGGGGAGGTGAAGGAACATAAAAGCCATTGTTACTCACCTCTCCTGCAATTGGTGTTACTCCTAGTAGGTCTGATCACAGCCTGATCACGTGATGTCTGTGCGTAATTAAACAGGGATGAAAGCTGCAGGGAGTGCACCAGTGTACAGGAAAGGTAAGTTACACTGGTTTTTATGTTTTTCACCTCCCCTGGGTCTCCGATCATTATACTCTGGGGTCTGAAAAGTATAACAATAGTTCATGGGTGGGCCACTGTGGGACATAATACCGTGTGCAGGGGCCACTATGGAGCATAATACCAGTGCGCAGGGGCCACTGTGGGGCATAATACCGTGCGCAGGGGCCTCTGTGGGCCGTAATACAGGGCCGGGGCCGCTGCGGGCCATAATACCGTGTAATACTGTGTGCAGGGGCTGCTGTGGAACATTATAGTGTGTGTAAATGGGGCGTTATAAACAGGGGCTATGGTGCCTGTTTATATCACATGCTGTCACAGCTGGAAGAAGCGGTCATGGCGGTCCAGAGGGAAGAGAAGGGAAATGTGAAGGATTAGTCAGAGACGTCACATGTAAGTCACAAAATGTTACTGCCCTGTATTCACCTAAATGATAAATACCTGAGTGATGGGGGTCTGTCTGCTGAGACCTCCACTGAGCCTGAGAATTGGGTTTTTTCCCCCCACTGGGTGGGAATTCAGCCTGACCACAGCCATATATAGGCGTGTCACTTGGTGGATGGACAAACCCGCGTGGCTCTCATTCACTTCAATGGGAGCACCAAAGATAGCCGAAGTCCAGTACTCAGCTATCTGCAGCGCTCCTATTATAGAGAATGGGGGCCACGTGGGCTCGTCCATCCACCAAGCAGAAGATGTGTGAAGTTATTGTCATTGTTCATGCCGTGATGTTGATCTGATACTGAAGTAATCAGTAAGAAGAATTCTTAAAAACAGTTTTATGACTTTGTGTATTGTGTATATTGTGCGACGATAACAGCGTGTGAAGTTAGTAGAATGGAAAATCGATTTTTTATTTTTTTTTGGGAGGGGCGTCTTTCTATAGTCCGCCTCAGGCAGCAAATCAGAAGACAAACGCTAAATCCAGGAAACAAGCCAAGGGTCCCAAATCCAAACGGGCCTGACACAGGCAAAGTCAGGAGGCAAAGGGAAATCTGAGAACATGCCAAGGGGTCAGTTAGAAACTGAAAATAGTCGACGACATACTGATTGTATGGACGGGACCTCCTGATACCTTTGAGGAATTTACGACTTTCCTTAATAGCAACGACCTTAACCTCTTAACTTAATTTATCCACAACAGTCAAATTCCCTTTCTTGACATAATGATCACCATTAGGTATGAGCGAATTTCTCAAAAGTTCGATTCAGCAATTCGATTCAAATTTCCAAAAAAATTTGCTTTGATCCGAATTAATTACCGAATATCGCTAAAAAAACAGCTATTTCCTGGCATCAGAGAGCCTGTATAGTGGTGTAGAACTTTGTGCCTTGCAGTAACACGCATAGGGAGCCTACTGTGTTAGTCAAACAATACTGTGAGTCAGTATGACATGCACATGACAGGCGTCGCTCTTATGACCACTGCACACTTCACTTATTTGGCCAGTTACGAGACCAAAACTGACCAACTAATTCAAATGTGAACTCAGCCTTATACTGTAGGTCCATGTTAGTGCCAGGTTGAAAGAACCGTGCAGAGGCCCTACTGTAGTGTGAAAGAGTGCACTCCTTTCACAACGTCATCTGCTGATTCCACATAGATGTCTACAGAGTGGCAAGGTGGCATAATGTGGAGTTGGCAGCGGCATGAGGAGGGCATACAGTGAAGCAAGGTCAGTGGCATGAGGAGGCAGACAGTGACCTAGCAGTTGTAGCAGCATGAGGAGGGCATACAGTGACCCAGTGGCAGCAGAATGAGAAGGCCAGAGAGTGGCAAGGCGACATAATGTGGAGTTGGCAGCAGCATGAGGAGAACATACAGTGACCCAGTGGCAGCAGCATGTGGAGGCTATACAGTGACCAAGTGACAGCAGCATGAGGAGAGAATATAGTGACCCAGTGGCAGCAGCATGAGGAGGACACAGGTGACCCAGTGGAAGCAGCATGAGGAGGCCATACAGTTGCAGCATCCCAGAGGCTGCTGCCTTTAATTGTTTGTCCTTTGTGCCTCTGGGATTGTGTTGGTATGTTCCGTTCTATGTTAAATGTGATTGTTATGCAGCTATCCTCTGTATTTCCCCCCTGCATTGTTCAAACCTTGCCTTGGTTCAGCCCTGGCCTATCACATGCCACTTGGCGGGGTTGTAGGGAGACCTATTCTCCCTGACAATAGTTAGTCAGTCAGTCTAGTGTGTGCAGTTAACTGGAGAAGGTGTGCAGAGCTGGCCTGCCACCAGCTTCTGGACTGAGGCCCAACGGTCGCCTTCACAGCCTCAGGAGGGATATGATCATACCCAAGCTCATCCAGAGACAGCCCTGAGCAAGGGAGAGAAGCTGTCTAAGTTGTTGGACGTTTTCGGTGCCGTGCCAGGAGGAGCAGGAGAGGACCCTGACAGGAGAACCACTTTTGGCCCTAGACTACAGGTGACCAGATCCCTGTCAGGACTCCCTGTGACTCTGTAAGCCGTGTACCGGGGTGGGCTCCCCAGGATACAGCGAAGTCACGAACAAAGGAAGCGACTCCAACTCAATTTAATAAAAACAAGATTTTACTTAGTGTAGTAACACCCCTTTACCAAAAAGAACACTCCCAGATATTTACATACACTAAGCCGGTAAGCTGAGGCCCTGGTGTTGTACATCGTGGTGGCCTCTAATGTGTGCCTCCAATATACTCCAAGCTTTTACCTATCTGCAGGCTGCAACTAACCAGCCACTTGTTATCTTTTTATCACCCTAGTCACAGGTACAATTCAGTGAGTGTGATAGGGGCACTGGCGGTATAACACAAGAGCTTACAAACTTATCAAAATACCTCTATTCCCCCCAAAGTACAACAAAGTAAATATAATAGTAGGTCAGCTTGCAAGCCAAAGAAATTGGAAATTGCATAAAATGTCACTTCCAAACTTCCTCAGAAGCTCCTCTCTGAGAGTTACAACTCCATAGAATTCTTTGAGTCCTTACTACCAAATACCAGTAGTGTGGCCTGTGAAGATGAGTATGCCTAACTATTCTAACTACAGGCCCTTACTCAGTTCCAAGCAATTTGGCACCAAAAATGTAATGTGGTCCATGCACGACTACTTCTCTTACTGACTCGGGTCTGTTGGGTACCTTTAGCCTTTGTCTGGAACAGCGGGAAGCGGGGCTCATCCAGAAAACATGTGGTCTCACTGACAGGGCCACTTCTCAGCCGGGTCCTTGACAGCAATCTTCTCCGTAGGATGCTGTCTGAACAAACCCTGGAACAGTCGCTGATTCAGCTCCACCTTGTTATATTTCTGATCCCTTAAGAATACTCCTTCTCTCACTCCAGTCCTACTCCTTCTTCTAAAGCTCAAAGCACACTCCCAAGATGGCTGCCACACACTCTGCTCCTCCTTGTATTTCCACCTCTGCAGAACAGGGTTTCCACTTCACTACTCCAGGGAATTACAGAATTACAATCTTTACCCATTTCTGAGTTAACAGTGGCCTCTTGTGGTCAATCAACCAAATGTCAGTTTATATACAAAAAAATAAACTTATTTACAGAAACAGGTCCAATTCACAACATGAGGGCTGTTTCCCCATCTTACAACTCCATCCCCAGTACACCTGGCTGGGAGAGGCATGAGAAGAGGAGTAAAGGTGGACTATTGTGTAGGGCACCCTCCTAGAACCAAGGCTGGGGGATTGGACACTGTACTACTACCCCCATCTGGAAGCTGCCATTACCTTTGTTCCAGTTGTAATAAAAGCTGTTCCTGGTTCAAGTGCACTGGTGACTCCTGAGTCGTGCCTGCTATATCATCAGGGCCCTTCCGACCAACACCAACACTGGCTCAGAGAGGAGAGATCCCCTCTCCAAGTGGAAGAACCCCAGGGGATAGAACTACTACCAACATCATCAAGTAGTGCTGCAGGACTTTGTCCAGTCCAGGAGTGGGGCTGGAGTGGTTGGTGAGTGTGCTTGGCCTAGTAGGTGGCACATCCTCCGCCACTACAACTCCCATCATCCTGTCTCCTCCATCTGGGTTGCGGCACAGTGACTCAGTGGCAGCAGCATGAGACACACATACAGTGACCCAGTGGCAGAGGTGGAGGTAGTAGCAGCCTTAGGAGGCCATACAGTGACCAAGTGGCAGCGACATCAGGTGGGCATACAGTGACCCAGTGGCAGCGGCATGAGGAGGGCATACAGTGACCCAGTGACAGCAGAATGAAGAGGACATACAGTGACCCAGTGGCAGCAGCATGAGGAGGCCATAGAGTGACCCAGTGGCAGTGGCATGAGTAGGGTATACAGTGACCTGGTGGCAGCAGCCTAAGGAGGGCATAGAGTGACCCAGTGGCGGGCTGGGGGGCGAGTGACCCAGTGGCAGCGGCATGAGGAGGCTATACAGTGACCCAGTGGCAGCGGCATGAGGAGGCCATACAGTGACCCAGCAGTGGCAGCAGCATAAGGAGGCCATACAGAGACCCGGTGGCAGCAGCATGAGGAGGACACAAAGTGACCCAGTTGAAGCAGCATGAGGAGGACACAGAGTGACCCAGTGGAAACGGTATGAGGAGGCCATACAGTTACCTGATAATAGAGTGTGATGGTGTCAGCAGTCTTAGGAGGCCACACATTGACCCAGTGTCAGAGTGAGCCAGTGGAAGCAGCATTAGGAGGACATAGAGTGACCCAGTTCCTGCCCTGTGTGACTTTGTTTGCCCAGGCAAATGAGGTGTAGAACAGCGTGACATCGCTGTACCCTGCACATATGGTATGCTGGGGGAGCACTGTGAATTGTTCCTGCAGTGGAGGCTGAGGAAACAGTGGGGGATGAGGTGGACATTGTTGTAGGACTAACGGCGTGAGAATGTGGAGGCGGATGCGGCATCACCTGGCCAAGTTGCTGGTGACATGGCGACAATGTGGAATTGGCAGCAGTATGAGGAGGTCATACAGTGACCTGGTGGCAGCGGCATGAGGAGGGCATACAGTGACCCAGTGGCAGCGGCATGAGGAGTACACAGAGTGACCCAGTGGAAGCGGCATGAGGAGGCCATACAGTGACCCGGTAACAGATCGTGGAGGTGTCAGCAGCCTTAGGAGGTCATACAGTGACCCAATGTCAGAGTGGCTCAGTGACATTGTGGAGGTGTCAGCAGCCTTAGGAAGCCATACAGTAACTCCGTGGCAGAGTGAGGAGGTGGCAACTGCATGAGGATGTCATACATTCACCCAGTGGCAGAGTGCAGAGGTGGCAGCAGCGTGAGTAGGCCACAGAGTGGCAAGGTGATATGATGTGTAGGTAACAACAGCTTTAGGAGGCCATACAATGACCCAGTGGCAGAGTGAGGAGGTGGCAGCAGTGTAAGGAGGCCATACAGTCACCCAGTGGCAGAATGCGGAGGTGGCAGCAGTGTGAGGAAGTCATACAGTGACCCAGTGGCAGGGGTGGAGGTTGCAGCAGTGTGAGTGGGCAAATCACCTAGTAACAAGCCGAAATGTTATAAATTGTTTGGTTTTTACAGAAACCAAATAGTTTGGGATTTGTCTCGGGTGAACAAAAGGGCTAGGAGCCCTAAGAGTGTTCTACATTATGTTTTATAGATAGGTTCCTAGGAGCCCTAAGAGTGTTCTACACTATGTGTTATAGATAGGTTCCTAGGAGCCCTAAAAGTGTTTTACACTATGTTTTATAGAAAGATTCCTAGGGGCCCTGGTTTCTCCTATGAGAAGTCCTAAGAGTATTCTACACTATGTTTTATAGATAGATTTCTAGGAGTCCTAAGAATATTCTATACTATGTTTTCAGACAATTTAAAGTGGTGTTTGTACCAAACTTCTTTGTCATTGAACAAATTGGAACCCTAGCCAACAAATCCATACATGAATTGAATCTTCAAATGTTCACCTGTCACACATTCACTGAAATACCTGCTCTTTCTATGTTCAGAAGTCAGGTAGACAGTACTATCAGTGATTGTCAGCCTCTCATCTATGACTGTGCATAAAGATATAGTTGTCAATCACTGGTAGTACCAACTCATGGACTTCTTAGCAGGGAAAGAACAAAGATTTCTATGGAAACAAGACAGTTTGTACTGAATCTTTTCCCACAAACCTATACATCCATCTTCTCAGCTCTTCCTGCTCTATAAAATGCTGCCTGCAGATTGGAGAACATTTTTATTGTGAAAGGGAAAGGTTCCCTTTAGTTGATTGACTAATCATATTCTGTACAGAATGACTGTTGTTTCTTGTGTGTTGTACAGATCAGCTATGGATCCACCGACCCCTCATTATCTGATAGACTCCTCTATCCACATGTTTTCCGGACAGTCCAAAATAGCTACATCCACAATATGGTGATCACTGAGCTGTTGGAGCACTTTGGCTGGACCTGGGTTGGGATTTTAGTATAAGATGATGATACCGGAGAGAATGAACTGCAGATACTGACAAAGTACATGAGAGAGCCTTCACCATAAAACTTACAGATGAGAATGCAAAATATAATGAGAAGATATTACATGTGTTAAACAATCCACAAGTCAGTGTCATGATAATGTGCGGGACATTCACTACGAATGGAGCTTTTTACAATATGAGCATAAATTTGTTTTGGAACGAACTCTCATCTATCCTCCATCCTGGGTCTCTAGCGCTATGCTTCCAGAGTCTAAGTACACACAACTGCATGGAAGTCTAGCCGTGGATTTTTCATCACAAAATTTTCCAGGACTGAAAGATTTTGTGACAAAATACAGGAAACTCCCCAATATATGCCACAATCGGTTGTCACGGGAGATATTAGATTCACTTGTAGTAAATCCACATAACAATTTCTTATTTTTAGTCACTTTTACAAGTGAAGACTTTAATTTTACTGTAAATTTTAATGTATCAAGCTTGAGGAATATGCTCTCATCGGGGGTTACCCCAAGACTGTATGAGGCAGTAGAAATCCTGGGAAAAGCTCTGCATGAAATATTCTTATATATAAAGGACAAATATAAAGACAATCCAATAACTGGACTTACACAATACACACGGAAGTTACAGCGCCACCTACAGAGGATGAAGAATTCACTGGATCCAAAGAAAATTTTATTTTACTTCAGTGAACAGGGAGAAGCCGTACATCCATATAGGATAATAAACAGGTTTTATATAGATGATGTCATGCATGAGGCTGGAGTAGGAAATTTTACCCCATGGGCTGACAATGGTGAGGACCTTTATATAAATACCCCCTCTATAACATGGAATCATATGTTGGAGGTAAGAAGTCTTCCATTATACATGTGATGATGAAAAGCTTCTATCTGCTTCTATATAACATTATGTACTGTAGGTTACATATAGAATTACTCTACACAAGCTGATCACTTACTGTCTATATACATTGTGTTACTTGTATTTTCACTTTAGTCCTTGACTAGAAACAAACAGCTTAATAAAATCTGTAAAACGGAACAAACTGGTGTATAAAAAAGGGCAGAAGACAAAGAATGCCAAGAAAAACATTTTTTTAAATTCTGTAAAGGAGTTGTGCCACTTAGGACATTTATCACCTCTCAGGGTCCCCTAGTTATACGACAAAGAGGATGGGAGATCAAAAGACCGTCTAAAACCTGCTTATGAAAGGAGTGCAAGTGCAATTGTGTGACTGGCACTCCATTCATCTCTATGGCGCTGCGGGCACTGCTGGAAATAAATCACGGCAGCCCCAACCCATAGCAGTGAATAGCGTGCCAGTCATACAAGTGCTTTGGTGATCCATTCAGAAGGAGGTTAATATTAATATTTATATGCAGGGACTAATATTTATAAGGTACATTATTATTTATTAGCAGGGACTATTATTTATAAGGGGACATTACAGTATATCTATGCAGCATGCCCCCCCCCCCTCTTCTGTAACGTCTGTCACTCTTTTGTGAGGTGATCGGCCCTGGGGGTGACGAGTGAGGCCTATGATTGGGCCAATATATGATTTGCAGCATGGGCTACATAACTCACCTCCATGGTGAGTTATGTAGGAATGGAATGGAATGAATGAATGGAATGAAACTCTACTCTAATCCAGCAAAAGGTTGTGAAGCATCTACACTGTCGAATGATCCTGTCAGGAGGACAAGGCACAGCAGCAAGATACCGCCTAGTCCCACCAATCATCTGTGAGCCACTACTCCGGACTTTTACTGTATACACTGCCTAGCATGTCCCAATACGGTCACCATCCACATAAAACTGCAGAAAGATGGTGAGGATGAGTCAGATGAATCTGAGTATGAGAACATCTCTAAATGCAAGGAAATGGACTGCTGGGCTTTATATTCTGAAGATATGAATGTTCCAGTCCTTCTTGTCTCCAGCCTAAGAAGAGGGGGAAAGAGGATAATTATAATGTCAGTGGTTGCCATATCTCCTACAATTTTGAAGGAAATAAAGACAAACACCAGACAAGGACCAGCCATCCTCATCTTAGGGGGGATATTTCCTTCTCCCCTCCAAATAATGTAAACAGAATAAATCCCTGAATCATCCTCATCTCCAGAAATCTAGTAAAACAGTAAAGGTGCAAGGTCAGAGGACAGATGCATGGTCAGGGCTGGCAGAGTTTGTGCATACTCAATAGTCAGCAGAGGTTCAGGGCTGGAAGCACAGGCTCAGTGGTCAGGAACAGTCCAAAGTCTGCAGGAGTAAGTGTGTAGTGAAGGTAACCTGGTGGTCTATGCCTACAGGGAGAAGAGTGGGGGCGCAGACCACCAGGTTACCTTCACTACCTACACTATTATTATTATTAGAAGTGATCCATGTCTATGTAATCTGTATCACTATATCTAATAGTGATACACGAGCAGCATTTACTATGAGCTGGAATATGATGAGAATTACAATCACAATAACCTGCACAAGATCCTCCGACTACAAAAACAATTATTAAAGCTGGTGTTGTGTGAATCAACTCCAATGAACTGGATCCATCCCGAATATTCCAAATTGTTTGGTTTTTACTGAAACCGAACAAGTTGAGATTTATCTTGGGCCAACTAAAATGGCCACCAAAATGCTAAAATTATTATATTCTGGTGTCTTTTCAGATAGGAATAGATTCAAGGGAGGTGTAAAAAAAAAAAAAAACTTTCTGGCCTCCATGAGGTGTCTGGCGAACTGTTTATTCCTCCTTCATGCACGAGATGTCTCAGAAGAGTGTCAGAGCCGACATCTGTCGCTATGCTGTGACATCACGTGCCAGGGGTCAGCGATGAGGCCTGTGATTGGGTCTCAGTGGTGACCTGGGCACACCGAGCGTCATAAAGAGAGCCCATTGTATAATAATTTCACATCCGGGTGTATCTGAACATTTCGTAACGAATCGAATTGCAGGATCACTTTGTCTGAACACCGAAGGAAGCAAATCTTCAGAGGTTCGTCCATTCTGAAAGCATTAATATTTTTTGGGTGACACTGGAAAAAGTCCCCTATATTTATAGATTGTCCATCAATTTACAGATAGCTGGTAATCCTGGACCTCATAAACCTCATCATGTATTACTACTAGTATTATATAAAAGCTTTTACTGTATCTATAGACTGGTGAAGCTATGTCTGCAGACCTCACACTATTTTCACCACTTCTCTTATACACATTACATACAGGACACATATATAGAAGCCTGTACTGTATGGATAGACTGGTGAAGCTATGTCTGCAGACCTCACACTATTCTCACCACTTCTCTTATACACATTACATACAGGACACATATATAGCAGCCTGTACTGTATGGATAGACTGGTGAAGCTATGTCTGCAGACCTCACACTATTCTCACCACTTCTCTTATACACAATACATACAGGACACATAAATAGAAGCCTGTACTGTATGGATAGACTGGTGAAGCTATGTCTGCAGACCTCACACTATTCTCACCACTTCTCTTATACACATTACATACAGGACACATATATAGTAGCCTGTACTGTATGGATAGCCTGGGGAAGCTATGTCTGCAGACCTCACACTATTCTCACCACTTCTCTTATACACATTACATACAGGACAGATATATAGAAGCCTGTACTGTATGTATAGACTGGGGATGCAATGTCTGCAGACCTCACACTATTCTCACCACTTCTCTTATACACATACGGACCATATAGAGCGTCGGGGGGGGGGGCTGTCGCAGACCCCACCACCCTCTCTATACACATACATACAGGACACATATATAGCAGCCTGTACTGTATGGAGAGACTGGTGAAGCTATGTCTGCAGACCTCACACTAGTTCTCACCACTTCTCTTATACACATTACATACAGGACACATATATAGAAGCCTGTACTGTATGGATAGACTGGGGAAGCTATGTCTGCAGACCTCACACTATTCTCACCACTTCTCTTATACACATTACATACAGGACACATATATAGCAGCCTGTACTGTATGGATAGACTGGTGTAGCTATGTCTGCAGACCTCACACTATTCTCACCACTTCTCTTATACACAATACATACAGGACACATATATAGAAGCCTGTACTGTATGGATAGACTGGTGAAGCTATGTCTGCAGACCTCACACTATTCTCACCACTTCTCTTATACACAATACATACAGGACACATATATAGAAGCCTGTACTGTATGGATGGACTGGGGAAGCTATGTCTGCAGACCTCACACTATTCTCACCACTTCTCTTATAGACAATACATACAGGACACATATATAGCAGCCTGTACTGTATGGATAGACTGGTGAAGCTATGTCTGCAGACCTCACACTATTCTCACCACTTCTCTTATACACATTACATACAGGACACATATATAGAAGCCTGTACTGTATGGATAGACTGGGGAAGCTATGTCTGCAGACCTCACACTATTCTCACCACTTCTCTTATACACATTACATACAGGACACATATATAGAAGCCTGTACTGTATGGATAGACTGGTGAAGCTATGTCTGCAGACCTCACACTATTCTCACCACTTCTCTTATAGATTATACATACAGGACACATATATAGAAGCCTGTACTGTATGGAGAGACTGGGGAAGCTATGTCTGCAGACCTCACACTATTCTCACCACTTCTCTTATAGACAATATATACATGAAACTAGGACTTACTGTGTGCACATTATTGGTTTGCCGTTTGCCTCTGATTCTCCCTCTACTGTATATTGACTTATTGTCAGTAATCCACCAATGATGAAATCTCCATCCTGGTAACATTTCTTCACATTATCAAAAACTTCTTTAATTCTGAGATCACAGACTAACTGTATTATAGGAAGCCATGGAAGAACGAATATAATAAGGAAACTGAACATCTCCTTGTACAAATGTGAAGATGATGATGTATATCCTGTTCTCAGCAGGATATAATAGATGTAAGCAGTGAGGCCAGCAGTGACACACAGAGCACGGCCCCCAGGATCAGGACATGCTATATGGTGACTGCTCTCATCTCCCCTCCTTTTATACAGTATGATGGGATAGATTTTACATTCTCTGATCTCATCACACATCATTCTGGATCTGCTCCCGGAGGATTGTGCTCTGAACTGTCTTGACGAGAGAGAATTGTAGATGAAGAAGTAACCATTCTCAGCCGTCCTTGTGTTATACAGATTTTTTTTTCTTTCTTTCCTTATATAACATAAACAAATTCCACAGCCCTGTACAAAGATTTTCATCACTCACATTAAAGGGAGTCTATCATTCGCAAAAACACTTTTAAGCTAATGGCACATTGGAATGGCCTTTAAAAAGGCCAATCTTCTCCTACCTTTCCTTGTTTTCTTCTCCCAGCCAATTCCGAGATAATTCATATTTTCATGTATGTAAATGAGCACCACGGAGCACCCAGGGTGTTCCTTCTCTGCTGCGAGCACCCATTGCGTCATCACTTCTCACCGCCCCTTCGTCCATTGTGGTGACTCCCCTCTTTGTCTTCTTTCTTCTCAGTTCTCGCTGGCAGTGAATTGTCGTGACTGCGCATGCGCAATCGGGCCGCCATTTTCCAGTGGTCTGTCACAAGAGCGTGGCAAAGCCGAATGCGCATGTGCAGTCACGAGAATTCGCTGCCATAGAGAACTGAGGAGAAAGAAGACCAAGAGGGGAGTCACCACAATGGACGAAGGCGCGGTGAGAAGTGATGACGCAATGGGTGCTTGCAGAAGAGAAGGAACGCCCCGGGTGCTACGTGGTGCTCATTTACATACATGAAGAAACTAATTATCTTGGAATCGGCTGGGAGAAGAAAACAAGGAAAGCTAGGAGAAGAATGGCCTTTTTAAAGGCCATTCCAACGTGCCATTAGCTTAAAAGTGTTTTTGTGAATGATAGATTCCCTTTAACACCTGACATCACTGAGGTTACAATCTAATGTTCCATCTGATAAGCACACATACACACTGGGGACAGTTTTATAGGAAGCCATTATCATATCAGAACTATATAAATGTGAACTCCCTAATCTTCCTCTTGGTCGGACATGTCCAGTTATGGTGTCACAAGTTAAGCAGATTTTCTAAAAGTAACATGATTTTATGATAAGTTAACACAAAGTGATACAATTCCAAACTGGAGATCAGTTCAGGCTGGAAATATCTTTATTTGTTATGACTCAAATTTGATCCAAATATTCCAAATTGCTAAATTTTTCACAAAACCAAATACTTTGTGCTTAGTTTCAGGTAAACTAAAATGTCCAAACACCATCTGACATCACCTGACAGCCTCTCAGCCAATAGTCAGTGGTATGTGGACACCTTACACTGCTGTTGTCACATACAGTACATAAGATACTGTGGGCAGGAACACAAGGCATTTCAATGATGGTGGAAGTAGGGGGAGGATGTGTTATTCATCATTGCATGATCCGAAGCAATTATTCCAATTTTTTATTGGAAAACAACTGTAAAATGTTTTTTTTGGTTACCCAATGTACAAAAAACTGCTGTTATAACAGAAAAACACTGGCACAACATATGCTAATCTGAAAAATCTACATTGGTGAAAGGCTTTTTTTTTTGTTTTGTTTTTTTTGTGTTTTTTTTAATAAATGTGAATGGCAACAGCAACACTACTTCTGGCTTTGGTGGCACTATTAGTAGCCATAGGCTTGTTGTACTTACTGAGAATAAAGAAGTTTTTCTAAATCAGTGAAACATAAACGTTGAGTCAGGGTTCTGTGTGTTCCTCCTCCTCTTTCTCTGTTTCTAACACGTCATTTACCATGCTGTATTTCTGTACTATCAATTATAGATCGGTGAACCAATTTGTTCCAAGCCGGGATAAACCTGAATATTACAAATTGTTCAGTTTCTAATGAAACCAATTAAATGGTGATTTGTCTGCTGTGACATGCTTTGCATGGTGAAAATACAGAAGACGTGTGTCTGTGAGTCACTGTGGTGACCTGGCATCACCTGACAAAACCTGACAGCCTCTCAGTCAATATTCAGTAGTAGGTGGACAACTTACTGTGCATTCCATTGATTGTGGAAGTAAGGGGTGGACGTTTTATTCATCACTAATAATTCCAAAGCAATTACTCCACTTTCTTTGACAATACATAGCACTGACTGCAACAAAACGTTCCATATAATAAGTAGAAAATCATATGAGTAGGAGATGTAGAACAAAGTTTAGTCAGATAGTGATAGAAATCATACATAGTAGTGAGGAAGAATATCTGTGCTGTGTGAGCCAGATTACTGCCGAAATACTGATAAAGGCCTATTAACTTTTTCATCGAAAATAATCTAATTTTGTCTGTTTTTCAATAGAGCAGTTTGATCTGTGACTGTCCACAGAGTGTCTTATATTGTTTTGACTGATTAATTTTCCTGTTAGTGAAAAATCATATTTTAGAGGTTTTAATGGGAAAGAGTTTAATTCTATTTTGGTAAACAATTAAAAAACGCTGTTCTAGCAGCAAAACACTGATTGCACCTGTGCTAATCTGAAAAAAATTCAATTTCTTAATGGTGTATGCTTGTTTGTTTTTTTCCTTACCCTATAAACCAGGGGTAGGCAACCTTTTTTGTTCGGCGTGCCGATTTCGATTAAAAAATCAAAGTTGAGGTACTTGGAGTGCCAGGCAATAACTGTAAGTCTGACAACCCCTGCACACGGTATTATGTCCCATAGTGGCCCCTTCACACAGTATTATGTCCCATAGCGGCCCCTGAACACGGTATTATGTCCCATAGCGGCCCCTGCACATGGTATTATGTTCAATAGCGGCCCCTGCACACGGTATTATGTTCCTTAGTGGCCCCTGCACACAGTATTATGTCCCATAGTGGCCCCTGCACATGGTATTATGTCCCATAGTGGTCCCTGCACACAGTATATGTCCCATAGTGGCCCCTGCACACAGTATAATATTCTAACTTTTATAATATTCCAATTGTCACTAGCTATAATTATACTGTGGGGTCTCTTCAGACCCCAGAGTATTATAAGTTCAGGGACATGAGAGGTGACAAACATAAAAAACAATGTAACTCACCTTTTCCTGCACTCCGCAGCCGCTCTGGTCTCTTCGGGCGCTTCTGCCTGTAATCAGCGACCGCCGAGTGGGTCTCAGGGGTCACGTCACGTCATTATGCGTAATGACGTCGAACGTGACCCCTGAGGTCCTATCAGCTGTCTCTTACTTCAGGCAGAAGCGCCCGAAGAGCACAGAGAAGCTGCGGATCCAGGTAAGGTGAGTTAACATTATTTTTTATGTTTGATCACCTCCCCGGGGGCTCCACTTATTATACTCGGGGTTCTGAAGAGACCCCACAGTATAATAATATCAGTTTCATTTCGGCCGTGTTTGGCCTGATTGAAACTGCTGGGTGAGGACTTGGGTCGCCATGCCGGGGAAATAAGCCTCGCATGCCACTCTTGGCACGCGTGGTGGGGGTTGCCGACCCCTGCTATAAACAGTGCGACGCAGCATGCTAATCTGAAAAACAATCTCAGTTTTTCAAGTTTTTTTTGTTTACCCAATAAACAGTCTTGCAGCCTGCGCTAATCTGAAAAATCTCTGTTTCATAATGTTTTTTTTTCTCTTCTGATTTTGACTCTGAGGATACTGCTCAGACTAACTTTTGGCTTTGACATGTTCAATCCTCTGATTCATTCCCCTGGTTTTGATCTGCCTTTTGAATTTGTCATGGGCACTGGTTTGACTTCAGTTTGTGGAGCGTTTATTTCTTATGCAAGTGGCTGTGGTGATAATTTGGACCCAAATTCAGGACACATCCACCTTGCTTCACAGCTGATGCTGGTGAAGGCGTTTGGGTGCCCGGGATCTATCTCTCAGTGCTGTGTGATATTTAAACAGCCTATTCTACTGGTCTCTGTTGTCAGCCAGTTCCTGTAATTTCTGCATTTTATCCAGAGATACCAACATAACATTCCTCTAATGCTGCAATGTGAATCTACCACAAGGCCTTTCTGAACAATCAGATGGACAATCAACTACGTCTCCTTCATCTTCTTCACTGACACAGATCCCTGATAGTGATGTAGCACCTGCTGAGAAAGCTATTTATCCTAGTTAGAGTAGTCTTCCTCCTCTTCTTGATGAGCTGGATGAGAAAAAACAGCATTGTTTGAAAGTAGAGGAGGCAGAGGTAAAAGAGGATTGGTGGTGAGGGTAGTAGTAGCAGGGGGTGTGCTACTACTATATATAGTTCTTATAGTAGAGGAACCAAGGGGAAATCTGGAGTTGTAAATTATGAGGGTGGGCAGGAATTCCATGACCACAATGAGTCAGAAAAAATGGAGAAGACAATGACATTGCCAAGGTGACAGCAGATACAGAGGGAGGTGACAGTGGTGATAGTAATGATTCCAACCAATATGTAGCCCCAACATCCAAAAATCCTGTCCAGGGCAGCCTCAGGGGAAGCTCACAATGTGGGGTTTGTTACATAAGACAGTAACCTCTATTACAAAATTGTCTGACCATTGTATAAACAATGCTACATCTGTTTCCACCCCTGCTACCTCCTGTGTCACCCCCTCTACCTCATAGATTGTAAGCTCTTGCGAGCAGGGCCCTCAGTCCCAGTGTGTGAATTGATTATTTCTTTGTAATGTATCTTTTGTCAGTACTTGAACCCTACAAGTTGTACAGTGCTGCGGACTATGTTGGCACTATATAAATAAAATGTATTATTATTATTATTTATAAGACAATCATGGAAGGTTACACGAGTTTGAGGCCATTGAAGCAATCCAATGTATGTGAATTATAAAGATAGGAGGATGTCAGACAGAGAGAGATAAGAAAAAATACTGAAAAATACACAGTGTAGTATGTGAGGAGAAGAAAACCTAGATTACATTAATAGATAGATTTGAGATAGACAGAGAGAAACTAAATTCAGTGATGTATGAACTCCAAACTTATCCCATTACGGGAGCAGAATGCTGCACCAATATTGCATTGAATTTGGAAGAAGCAATGGTGGGTTGTTTGTTAATTTTTCTTATTATGCCAACAGAGCGGCAGTGAAAAGTGGCAACTACATAATGTGAATAAAAATGTGTGGCACCCTGTCAGAATGCCTGCCACTTGAAAAGTGAAGTCATAATGAATTGACTTTAAAAGGTTTTTTGATGTTGGGTCGAACTATTGCAGCTGCCAACAGCCTCTTCCTGTGTCACCCTGTCACCCTAAACCATTTTCCAGGTCTTATAAAATGGAATTCTTACTACTGCTGCCACCATCCTCTTTCTCTGATATTACCCTGACCCAGTTGCAGGTGTTATCTTCAATATTATCATCATCAGATTTAGTAATTTTTTTTTTTAAAACTGTAATTTTTATTAGAATATTTTGAAAATAACATAGATAACATACAATCCACCAAGTCAACAAATATAAAAACAACAACACTAAGACAAAATTTGGGGAATACACAAAAACAGACAAAGGAAAGGAACAATGAGGAAAGAGACAAAGCCGGGGGTCAGACTTCAGAGACCTTGTGTGGCACAGTAGGTATCCCAGTGAGACCAAATTGCTTCAAATGCCTCCACCGTATGATTAAGGGAAGCGGTCAGGTACTCCAGACTGCGGATGTCCTTCAGTCGGGCTATCAATTCTGAGATCGTTGGGGGAAGAGCCTCTCTCCAATGGCGAGCTATAAGCGTTTTAGCCGCAGTACACAAGTAAAGGAATAATTTCGATGTATTTTTACTGAGACCTTTTGGAGGGAGATTCAGCAAATAAACCATGGGGTCCAAGGGAACACCCTGGATGAAGAGAATATTAGTCAGCCTCCCAACCTCAATCCAAAAAGTGCGAACCAGGGGGTACTCCCAGAATATATGGAACAATGTTCCTGGCGTTGCCTGACACCGCCAGCAACTAGAAGGAATAGTGGGGTTGAGAGTATGCAGTAGAACTGGAGTATGATACCAATGCATAAGAATCTTGTATTGCGTTTCCCTGAACGTTACACAGGAAGAGGATTTAGCTGCTCGGGACCAAATAACCGGCCACTGACTGTGCGAGATGCGCTCGCCCAGGGCTCCAGACCACCGGGTCATATATCTGTGGACCACCGGGGCCTGCCCTCCCTGAGAGGACAAAAGCCCATAAATATTAGAAATCAGGCCTCTAGTAGAGGTACCCGCCCGACATAGTCGTTCAAAAGCTGTAGGGAGGGAGACCCGGGTGGATCCAAATTGGGAGACCACAAAATGAACTATTTGCTGATAGTGGAACCACTCTGAGGTAGGCAAGTGTTGTGTGGAGGTGAGGTAATCGAAGGGCCTGAGCTCCAAGGACGACGGGTCAACCAAGTCCGCTATGTGGAATAAACCCAGCTTCCCCCAGGGCTTGACCATAGCAGCAGTGAGTCCGCTTGGGAGACGTGGATTATATAAAAAGGAAATCATGGATGAGTGCAAGGAGGCCAATCGAAACAATCTAGAACAGGTGTTCCAGACAGTCCGAGTAAAGCCAATAGGGCCAAGTAGCGAGGTCATGGGCAGAGGGGGGGAGGCGGACCACAAAAATGCATTGGGGTGAACAGGAGCCAGCCGAAGCTTCTCTATCTCCACCCATTTCGTATGCGCCTGGGGCGCTGCCCAGAACGGTATACTACGCAAATGGGCAGCCCAGTAGTAGTGCAATATGTGTGGAACCCCCATTCCCCCCTCCGACCTACCCGCCAGCATCACCGATCGGGGAATGCGATGGCATTTGCCATTCCATATAAATTGGAATATTGCTTTCTGTAGGGATCTCAATTCGAATCTAGGGACTGCCACTGGAAGGGTTTCAAAAAAGTAAAGAAGTTTCGGGAGGAGGGTCATCTTAACCGCAGTTATACGGCCTAAAAGAGAAATATGGAGTGGTCGCCACTTATCTAGAAGGGAACGGAGCTCATGAAACAAATGAGGATAATTGGCTGAGTAAAGCGTGTGGTATGAAGAGGATAGTTGAACGCCCAAATAGCATAGGGAGCGGTCTCTCCATTGGAAGTCAAAGTTAGACTTGAGCAACTGCAAGGCTTCAGTTGTGATATTTAAAGGTAGGGCTTCCGTCTTACTAGGGTTAACCTTATATCCCGACCGGTCTCCATAATCCTTTAAAACACGGAGAAGGTTTGGAAGGGAGGCATGGGGTTTAGTGAGGGTCAACAGGACATCATCTGCAAATAAACTAATCTTGAATTCTCTATCTCTCACAAATACACCAGAGACATCCGGGGCAGATCTAATTTGAGCCGCCAGGGGTTCAATACACAGTGCAAATATTAGTGGCGATAAGGGGCATCCCTGACGGGTTCCATTACGAATGGACAAGGGAAGGGAGGAAGCATTAGGAAGCTTAACAACTGCTGAGGGGTTAGACAGATTTAGTAATTTAATCAACCTCCCGTCATTTTGTGACTCATCATGAGAATGGGATTCCTCTTTGCCCTCAAAATTCCTATCCAATTTTCCCCTAGTGCCCCTATCAGCACAACTACCAGTAGTAAACCCCCTGACACTTCTACCTCCACCATCACTCATGCCTTTCACCTCTACACCCGAAAAACACTGGCAATACTCACCCAATTCATCAAGAAGAGGAAGTCTTGGGCTATGGGTAATTTCCCTCTCAGCAGATGCCATATGACTACTAGAGAATGAGACCTGTGTCATTTCAAGTTAGTGAAGAAGACATGGTTGATAGTACAGAAAAACAGCATGGCAAATTATGTGTTACAACAAAGGAGGAGGAACACACAGAACCTGACTCAACATTTGTGGTTCACTGCTTTCAAAATCATCTTTATTCTCAAAAAGTATGACAATACTGCAGCTACTGGTAGGACTTTCAAGGCCAGAAGTAGTGTTGCTGTTTCCACCCACATTCTTATAGTTAGTACTTGCATACTATAATACTTACATATTATAGCTAGTAATTGCCACCCCATTTTTGCCTCTCCCCTTTTTTTTTTTAACAAAATACTATTTCACGAAAACATATCAAATTAATAAAGCACTAAAAGGTTCACCTGGTCAGTGAGTATTAGACGTGAATTACTTCCGCCAGCTTGTTTATTTGTGTTTTTTTTTTAATAATTTCTCAAATTAGCAATGGCTGCATCACTGTTTATTGGTTAACCAAAAAGAAATAGCAGAGATTTTTCAGAAAAGCAGACTGTGTCACTAAAACAGGCAGAATCAGTGTTTTTCTAAATATCAGTTTGTATATATTTAACAAAAAAAAAGTCTTCCCCAAAAGAAACCTTAACAAAAGAGTTTTCACTAACAGGACTGACTTTGTCAATAAAAACTATGTACAAACTCTGTGGACAGTCATAGACCAAATGAAAGGGAATTGCTAGAGGTGTGATTCCCCAGTAGCTGCTGGAACCCTAGAGAAAGGAGCACGACAAGACAGTGAGCCCTAAACTGACACCCCCCCCCCCCACTGGCCCTGCCTTCTTGTCTGAACTGACCTAGGCAACAGCCGGCAACTGGTTGTCAATCCATTCTTGATATAAGTGATAACACAGAATTCAGACAGGACAAACAACAACAAAAGGGAGGTCAGCTAGCCAAGGGGTCGGTAACAGTCGCGCAATGCAGTACAGAATCAAAATCCAAGAGAATAGTCAAAGACAAAGCCAGAGGTCAGAAGTAAGAATACAGGTAACAAAACAGCAAGGAGTAATAGCCAGTACACACAAGGCAATAGCAAGCGCCAATGTGAATGTGAGCAAACAATAAATAGGAAGGAAGAACCTGCCCCAGACTTGATAGGACAAGTCTGTCAATCACACAGGTAAGGCTAAAATTAACTATTAGTGGAGCAGAGGGAAACGAAGGTAAAGGAGATGGGTGTGATGGAAAATCAATTAAGGAGGTGAGGGAAAAGGACAGTGTTCAGACAATACAAGAAAAACCCAGACCCACCTCCTGTGCAGAAGTTCGAACGGGTGCGGACGTAACACCAAACTGCTCTATTGCAAAACAGACTTAGACAAAACTAGATTATTGGCAATGAAAAGGTTAACTGCCCATTGTCTGTATTACTGCAGCAGTCTGGCACACAGCACAGATATTTTCCCTCACTCCTATCTCTGATTTCTATCACTATCTGCCTGTAATTAATTAAATCTCACTAAACTTTGTTCTACTTCTCGTACTCCAATAAATCTCTATTTGCAGATTTTGTTGCTGTGTATTACAGAAGAAAATGAGTAATTACTTTGGATCATGCAGTCATCCATTTTAGTTTGCCTGAGATGATTTGCAAGGCATTTGGATAAAAATCTAACAATTTGGAATCAAACCTGGCTCTATCACTATCATCACAGTGTAACCTTGAGTTTATTGATTCAAAACTTCGATATGAATATTATAAGAAAGGTGATGTTCTCATCGGAGGATTATTCTCTGTCATTTGGATATGGAATAAAGCGCCCACTTTCCATAAACGTGAAGGAAGGATTATACGATCATTGTAAGTCCTAAATTATAGCCTAGGTATTCCTTCTCAGTTTACAGAGACTGTCAGCAGTCACATCCCTGTCCTCAGTAAGGCTGTGCTTTATATCTTTATCTATGTCTCTATGTATCTATGTGTATGGCCGGATTCACACCAGTATAATACTAATGGTATTACTTACAGGTTTCCTTGGTTGATTGTAAGTTCAATGTGACCTAAAGTGACAACATCAAACTAAAAGGAGATATAAAAAGTACAAATGATTTCATGACTAGAACATTAAAAGGTAAAAAAAAGTCTCTTATACACATTAACTATTAAAGAACCTAAAAGATTAGGATGAGAATCAGGTTTTAATAAGTTAAAAAAAATAAAAAAAGTCCAAAAATAACACTTTACTGGGGGATGATGAGCCCTTGTGTTTATATACTCACAAACAGTAGTATTGGGATAAGCAATAGCTTTTACAAGCAGTTCAATCACTATCTATTATTGGCTAGGAAAAAAACGCCCAAGTATGCCAGAAACATACAAATGAATATGTTTGCTGTCACTGTATAAGTGCAGGAATGTGAATTTGTGATTGACTCTCTCTATCAATTAATTTATTAAACTTATCTCTTCTTCTCCAGTCCTAACATTACACTAATCCTCAGAACCCCCCACACTGTATTATCTGTGTATTATCTCCTATGTCTCTCCAATCCTAACACAACAATAAACCCCAGAACCCTCCACACTGTATTATCTGTGTATTATCTCCTATCTCTCCAGCCCCAACACTAAACTAATCCCCAGAACCCCCCACACTGTATTATCTGTGTATTATCTCCTATCTCTCTCCAGTCCTAACACTACACTAATCTCCAGAACCACCACACTGTATTATCTGTGTATTATCTCCTATCTCTCCAGCCCCAACACTAAACTAATCCCCAGAACCCCCGCACTGTATTATCTGTGTATTATCTCCTATCTCTCTTCTGTCCTAACACTACGCTAATCCCCAGAACCCCCCACACTGTATTATCTGTGTATTATCTCCTATCTCTCTCCAGTCCTAACATTACACTAATCCCCAGAACCCCCCACATTGTATTATCTGTGTATTATCTCCTATCTCTCTCCAGTCCTAACACTACACTAATCCCCAGAACCCCCCACACTGTATTATCTGTATATTATCTCCTATCTCTCTCCAGTCCTAACACTACACTAATCTCCAGAACCACCACACTGTATTATCTGTGTATTATCTCCTATCTATCTCCAGTCCTAACATTACACTAATCCCCAGAACCCCCCACATTGTATTATCTGTGTATTATCTCCTATCTCTCTCCAGTCCTAACACTACACTAATCCCCAGAACCCCCCACACTGTATTATCTGTGTATTATCTCCTATCTCTCTCCAGTCCTAACACTACACTAATCCCCAGAACCCCCCACACTGTATTATCTGTGTATTATCTCCTCTCTCCTGTCCTAACACTACACTAATCCCCAGAACCCCCCACACTGTATTATCTGTGTATTATCTCCTAACACTACACTAATTCCCAGAACCCCCCATACTGTATTATATGTGTATTATCTCCTATCTCTCTCCTGTCCTAACACTACACTAATCCTCAGAACCCCCCACACTGTATTATCTGTGTATTATCTCCTATCTCTCTCCAGTCCTAACACTACACTAATCCCCAGAACCCCTCACACTGTATTATCTGTGTATTATCCCCTATCTCTCTCCAGTCCTAACACTACACTAATCCCCAGAACCACCACACTGTATTATCTGTGTATTATCTCCTATCTCTCTCCAGTCCTAAAACTACACTAATTCCCAGAACCCCCCACACTGTATTATCTGTGTATTATCTCCTGTCTCTCTCCAGTCCTAAAACTACACTAATTCCCAGAACCCCCCACACTGTATTATCTGTGTATTATCTCCTATCTCTCTCCAGTCCTAACACTACACTAATCGCCAAAACTCCCCACACTGTATTATCTGTGTATTATCTCCTATCTCTCTCCAGTGCTAACACTACACTAATCCCCAGAACCCCCCAAATGGCATTAACTGTGTATTATCTCCTATCTCTCTCCAGTCCTAACACGACACTAATCCCCAGAACCCCTCACACTGTATTATCTGTGTATTATCTCCTATCTCTCTCCAGTCCTAACACTACACTAATCCCCAGAACCCTCCACACTGTATTATCTGTGTATTATCTCCTATCTCTCTTCAGTCCTAACACTACACTAATCCCCAGAACCCCCCACACTGTATTATCTGTGTATTATCTCCTATCTCTCTCCAGTCCTAACACTACACTAATCCCCAGAACCCCCCACACTGTATTATCTGTGTATTATCTCCTATCTCTCTTCAGTCCTAACACTACACTAATCCCCAGAACCCCCCACACTGTATTATCTGTGTATTATCTCCTATCTCTCTACTTCTGACTGCTGAGATCCTATCTCTCATGAAATGACTGATCTTTTTGCACAGCCTATAAGTACGAAGCTTTGTTTGCAAGGTATTATAAGTGATCCACTTCAACCCTGGGGTCATGTGATCCTTCTTTGCTTTCTCCATGCTTTCCACATGGAGGCCATCATTTGGGGTTCATGCTAACTGGTTTCATATGAACCCAAATTTTTGTCATAATTCGAAAAACAAATCTGGTTCATTTCAAACTGATTCACATATCTCTAGTGACAACTTATTAGGAGCTGAACTGACGGCCATTTGTGCTGAGGTGTATTTTTCCTCGGATGTAGACTAAGAAATGTCTGAATACAATCAAAGATAATTACTTACCTAAGCATCTACCTTCCTGTTTACAGTACATAAACAGTGACTTAATGGATTTAAGTTATCAACTGCATGAAATTTTATGACTAGTGACTTGCTCCTTTTTAGCAATGTGTCTGAATCTGTTTTAATTTTTTTTTTTTTAGTAGCAAATTACAAGATAAATTTTGTACAAATTACTCAATTTGCCCTTCCATAGCACAAAATATAGAAAGTACATTAAATTTATTAGTTGCTTTAGAATTATATTTCTTATATAAATTATATTTATATTATATTAGCTGGAAGTGGGACATGGCTTAAGTTCTGCCACAAAATTACAACAAAATTTAGTTCGATATTTTTGCAGAAAAGTAAGCCAACCAATACGTGTAAAGTTATACAGAGTTATCCAGCATTAAATTTCTTAAATTTGGTGTTTCCTAAGCCTGTGTTCACATTACCAAATCTCAGCCGTGAAACTCAGTCCGTGTGTCTGCCGAATTTACCAGCCTGAAGAGTATACAGGGAACATTATGTCTATCTATGATGCTAGAAGTCCCTTCCTCCCCACAACATTCTTTTCTATACTGATTAACCTCTTAAGGACACAGGGTAATTTACACACGTGGACAAAATTGTGGTACCCCTCATTTAATGAAAGGAAAACCCACAATGGTCACAGAAATAACTTGAATCTGACAAAAGTAATAATATATAAAAATTCTATGAAAATGAACAAATGAAAGTCAGACATTGCTTTCCAACCAGGCTTCAACAGAATTTTTTTTAAAAAAGAAAACTCATGAAACAGGCCTGGACAGAAATGATGGTTCCCTTAACTTAATATTTTGTTGCACAACCTTTTGAGGCAATCACTGCGATCAAACGATTCCTGTAACTGACAATGAGACTTCTGCACCTCTCAGCAGGTATTTTGGCCACTCCTCATGAGCAAACTGCTCCAGTTGTCTCGGGTTTGAAGGGTGCCTTTTCCAGACGGCATGTTTCAGCTCCTTCCAAAGATGCTTAATAGGATTTAGGTAGGGCTCATAGAAGGCCACTTCAGAATAGTCCAATGTTTTCCTCTTAGCCATTCTTGGGGTTTTTAGCTATGTGTTTTGGGTCATTACCCTGTTGCAAGACTCATGACCTGCGACTGAGACCAAGCTTTCTGACACTGGGCAGCACATTTCTCTCTAGAATCCCTTGATAGTCTTGAGATTTCATTGTACCCTGCACAGATTCAAGATACCCTGTGCCAGATGCAGCAAAGCAGCCCTAGAACATAACAGAGCCTCCTCCATGTTTCACAGTAGGGACAGTGTTCTTTTCAAAATATGCTTCATTTTTTTGTCTGTGAATATAGAGCTGATGTGCCTTGCCAAAAATTTCGATTTTTGTCTCATCTGTCCATAGGACATTCTTCAAGAAGCTTTGTGGCTTGTCAACATGTAGTTTGGCAAATTTCAGTCTGGCTTTTTTATGATTTGTTTTCAACAATGATGAATTTTTATATATTATTACTTTTGTCAGATTCAAGTTATTTCTTTTGTCAGATTCAAGTTATTTCTGTGACCATTGTGGGTTATTCTTTCATTAAACGAGGGGTACCAACAATTTTGTACATGTGTGTATGTGTTAATACTCGGTGCTCAGCTTTTTTCATATTTTCCTTCCCCACCTTCAAAAATGTATAGCTTTTTTATTTTTCTGCCAACATAGATATAGAAGGGCTTAGTCTTTGCATGATGATCTGTACTTTTATTTGGTGCCGTTTTGGGGTATATAGAATTTTTTGATTAGCTTTTAGTAATGTTTTTTGGGAGATCCGTGTGAAAAAAAACATAATTTTATCATTATTTTTTGCATTTTGTTTTTACAGCATTCATTCTGCATTTAAAATGACATGGCAACTTTATCCATCAATTTATTATGATTATGGCGATACCATATTTATATATGTATATTGGTTTCATTATGTTTTACCGTGTTTACTAATAAAACATTATTTTTCAAAATTTAACAATTTTCATGGGGTCACCATATCAAAATATGTTAATTAATAAATATATTTTTTTCTTTTTAACGGCATTCTTTGAACAGACCTTTAGATAATGTGGACTTATATGCACATAGGGACACCTAACATGTTTGTTTACTTTATTTTTTTAATTTTGCGTGTTTTTTTTTTTAAATGAAAGGTGGGTCTTTTTGAACTTTTCATTATATGTTTATTTTTTATACTTTACTTTTACCCGTTTTTTTTTCTCTGTTCTACAAGGTGACTAGAACCTGGAAACGCCATGATCTCATCACAGGGGATCCATGGGGTAGCAGGCGTGGGAACCACCTAGATGTTGTGATTGTTTCTAATCATGGAATTTTAGGGGTAGGCCCCGGAGTCTGAGTATTTTCTGACTTTGGCGGCTAGTCCCAGGTCTCAGCTGTGCAATACGGCCGAGACCGAAAAGTAATGCAGCAGGCACAGCTCTTGTACCCACAACATTACAACGCCATAGTATTACAGCACAGAGTGTTAAGTATATGCTCAGGCAACATAATAGTATGGTATGGAGCAGGAAGGGGTTAAAATGCCAAACAATATTTCGTGGGAGGGCAGAAAGTTGGTCTTTCCACATACTGTTTAGCCAATAATTCCAGCAGACACACAGACTGAGTTTCATGGCAGAGACTCAGTTGTGCTAATGTAACCTTAGATTTCCTGGTCATCCTGACTGTATATGTGCCCAAGTGTTACATGTTTATATACTGAAGGGTAAAATTCATTAACTATTGAACACATTTTCGCAGTCCACTTCTTAGAAGCTATGCCGCATTCCTGGTGTTTATGTTTGCTATTTATGAAATAAACTTAGATCAAAAACTACTCCCGAACACCACTCTTGGCTACTATACGATTGATACCTATGGAGATGAGATTAAATCTGTGCAGAGTATTCTACAGATTTTGTCTGGTTCAGACTTTGAGGCTCCAAACTATTCCTGCATGAAACACGGTGAAGTAGCTGGATTTGTGGGAAATTAATTTATCATGGAACAAATACTGCAGATATACGGCTACCCAAAGGTAAGTCTGATCAGTGGTGTTTTTGAAGTTAATGTTTTATATGTATTTCTTTTTCACCATCATTATAGATGGGTGATAAGGTTTCTATCTTTATAAATACCAGGGGTCAGCAACCTCTGGCACCTGTGCGCTTTCTCATGGACTATGAAAGGAGGTACTGGGATTATGAGTAGTGGTGTAACTAAAATCTTGTGGGCCCTGATGCAAACTTTGTCCAGGGCCCCTTCTCCCTCCCCCCCCCCCTCCCTACAGCATCATTTTTATAGTGACGGTTATGGGTACAGCAGTGGTATCTCAGATACTTGTTATCAAGAATACAGTAAGTGAGCATTATGGCGCCCACCATGTAAACAATATGGGAGCTGCGTGCTGTGGGAAACAGCTGATCTGCGGAGTCCTAACAATCTAAGAGATCTATGAGATTAGTGGGGGTCTTACACCCAGGGCTCCTGCTGATCAACTCTTTGAAGTTACTGTGGTGCTTTTGCAAGTGCTGTGACCCCTTTACTATTTACATTGCACAGTATCTGTTTTATAATCACCATGCAATGTTATTACAGCCTATAATAATAGTCCACAATTGCTATAAAACAGATGGCGTCTGATGTGAATAGTGGAGGGGGCCCACAAAATATAATATGCTCCACAGTGGCCCCTACACAGTATAATATGCTCCAAAGTGGCCCCACCCAGTATAATATGCTCCACAGTGGCCCCCACACAGTATAATATACTCAAAAGTGGCCCCCACACAGTATTATATGCACCACAGTAGCCCACCACACAGTATAATATGCTCAACAGTGGCCCACACACAGTATAATATACACCACAGTGGCCCCCACACAGTATAATGTCCGTACCCCCTCATTACAACCAGGGTTAGACTGGCCCACCGAGGTACCGATAAATCCCCCAGTGGGCCCTGTGACTTTAGGGGGCCCTACTGGACCACCACTGCTTTTCTAATAGGCAGTGGAGATGCAGTTATGGCCCCTATTCACTTACCTCTCCCCGCTTTTGCTCCTGGCCTCTCTTCTTCCCTCTTCAGTCTCCAGGTGGTCCCCGTACTGCGCACATTACGTCATCGAGACATGATGTGCGGTGCACAGGCCGAAGAATGAAGAGGAGAGGATGCGAACAGGAGCGGTAATAAATAATTGATGCTGCCAGATTCTCCACAGTTTTGCAATCCAATTTTAACAACCGAATCGCAAAACTGGGGAGAAGTGGTGCCGCCGATCTGGTTCTGCTAAAAGTAGAGCAGAAAGCCACATGCTTCCTGCTCTACCACTCACAGACTTGTAGGCCACAGACCACATTGAGCCTGTGGCCTACAAGCTATGCACCAATACTTACCTGACTGCTCTCCAGCGCCTCCTGCTTCTTTCTACTCCGGGTGCACATGACGTCACAGCATTGAGCCCGGAGCAAGAAGGATCAGGATCGGGTTGCAGACAGGTAAGTAATAGCTCATACAGTGTTCCCTTCACTATTCCTCCATACAGTGGCCACTTCACCTGCCCCCCTACAGTGGCCCCTTCACTGGTCCCCTATACTGTGTGAGGATCATTGATAAGGCCATTATATTGTGTGTGGGGGGGGCAGTGATGGGGGCCAATATTCTGTAGGGGATATTAAAGGGGTTGTGCAGGATAACCTTTTTTTTTTTTAATTAGGCTGGGTGAGGTAAAAAAAAAAAACGTCCTGATAATAGGCCATAGAAAAAATTAAGCCTGGACAACTCCTTTAATATGTCCCACACAGTTTAATGTCCCCTCCCCCCACCCCACAGGATGTTAACCCTCATCACTGCTACTACACAATATAATGGCCCCATCATGGTGCACCTCATTTCTGGAAAAACTGTACCTAATTGGTATTAGTGGTCAAATAAAGTGCAGGACTCCCAGCAAGAAGGTGTCGGCATGAAACTGAATCGACACTGGTGGCAGACAACAGAGCATCAGGACAGGTGGGTATGCTTTTTTAATTTATTTTATTTTACACCTCAGGCTTGCCACATGGGTTTCTCCAATTCCTGGACAACCTTTTTATAGAATTTATCCATCTTCTTTCCTTAGGATAGGCCATTAATATTACATCTGTGGGGGTACAACAGCTAGGACCTCTGCAGATCATCTTTTCTAGGACTGTGCGGCTACAGGTAATGGTAACAATTCCAGGAGCCACACTGCTCGTTTGCCATACATAGTGTAGAGGCGGGTTTAGGTAGTGCAGTGGTGCACATCGTATGGCGGGTGAGCAGCATGGCATTGTTATTACCTGCAGCTGCGCTGTGTCGGTACAGCTGATCTGCAGGGGTCCTGTCCATCGGCCACAAGAAACAATTCCACTGGTGGGCCCTAGACATCCCAGGCCGAGACTGGTTACGCCCCTGATTATGTGGCATTGTGTCCTAGTGTCCGCAAGCTAGTCTAGTCAGAAGGCAGTAATTTCCTGTGCAATTTGTTTTTCTACCATGAAGCAAGTGTAAAAGTACAATACGGAAGCTGAACATGCTAAAGTGTGTGTTCATTCATTTTGACAAGGCTGGACATATTTGTATGGGTTTATTAAACAAAAAGACTGGACTGTGTGAGAGACATCCTCTGCCCCCCACAAAGCAGGCTTACTTGCATTATATGACTTTCTTGTAAGGGTCAACATCCTTACTTTTATTGCATGACACACTGAGTACCGCATCTTTGACTTTTAAAAAAAAAAATTGTCACACCATGCAAAAATGGTTGTTGTCCTTTGTATATACCATGGATAGCTAGAGCAAAGATAAACTCATAAGAAAATAAACAGGTGAATTAACAAGTGCAGTACCAATATAGCCACCCTTAACTTAACCCAAATTTATGTAAAGATGACAATTTCTCATGAAACCAATTTCATACAATATTGTGATATGCAATTCACAACAGAAAAAAAAAGCTCATCAGAAACCCAGCCATGATGTCCTTATTGTGGTCGGGTTATCTTCTCTTATATGTAGTGTCCCTCCTGATAACCAGCCATGATGTCCTTATTGTGGACAGGTTATCAAGCAGGTGCACTACATGTATGAGAAGATATCCTGACCACAAAGGACATCATGGCTGGTTATCAGGAGGACACGACAAGACCCCTGACCACAATAAGGAAATCATGGCTGGGTTTCTGACAACTGTCAGACCATACAGTGGGTACGGAAAGTATACAGACCCCTTTAAATTTTTCATTCTTTGTTTCATTGCAACCATTTGCTAAAAGCAAAAAAGTTCATTTTATTTCTCATTAATGTACACTCAGCTCCCCATCTTGACAGAAAACAAACAGAAATGAAGATATTTTTGCAAATTTATTAAAAAAGAAAAACTGAAATATCCCATGGCCATAAGTATTCAGAGCCTTTGCTCAGTATTGAGTAGAAGCCGCTTCCTTCTGAGCTCGTACAGCCAGGAGTCTTCTTGGGAATGATGCAACAAGTTTCTCACATCTGGATTTGGGGATCCTCGGCCATTCTTCCTTGCAGATCCTCTCCAGTTCCGTCAGTTTGGATGGTGAACGTTGGTGGAGCCATTTTCAGGACTCTCCAGAGATGCTCAATTGGGTTGATGTCGGGGCTCTGCCTGGGCCAGTCAAGAATGGTCACAGAGTTGTTCAGAAGCCGCTCCTTTGTTATTTTAGCTGTGTGCTTAGGGTCATTGTCTTGTTGGAAGGTGAACCTTCACCCAGTCTGAGGTCCAGAGCACTCTGGAAGAGGTTTTCTTCCAGGATATCTCTGTACTTGGCCACATTCATCTTTCCTTCAATTGCAACCAGTCGTCCTGTCCCCCATAGCATGATGCTGCCACCGCCATGTTTCACTGTTGGGATTGTATTGGGCAGGTGATGAGCAGTGCCTGGTTTTCTCCACACATACCGCTTAGAATTGACGCCAAAAAGTTCAATCTTCGTCTCATCAGACCAGAGAATCTTATTTCTCATAGTCTGGGAGTCCTTCATGTGTTTTTTGGCAAACTCTATGCGGGCTTTCATATGTCTTGCACTGAGGAGAGGCTTCCTTTGGGCCACTCTGCCATAAAGCCCCGACTGGGGGAGGGCTGCAGTGATAGTGACTTTGTGGTACTTTCTCCCATCTCCCTACTGCATCTCTGGAGCTCGGCCACAGTGATCTTTGGGTTCTTCTTTACCTCTCTCACCAAGGCTCTTCTCCCACGATTGCTCAGTTTGGCTGGACGGCCAGGTCTAGGAAGAGTTCTGGTCGTCCCAAACTTCTTCCATTTAAGGATTATGGAGGCCACTGTGCTCTTAGGAACCTCTAGTGCTGCAGATATTCTTTTGTAACCTTGGCCAGATCTGTGCCTTGCCACAATTCTGTCTCTGAGCTCCTTGTGGAAGAGTGAAGAAATCAGGCGAAACCTTTAGATTATAACTGAGTATAATAGATAGTAAGCCCCCCCCCCCCGGCCCGCACCTTAAACACACACAAGACATGGATCTTTAAAGACCACAAATGAGACATTTTAAGACGCAGAGGGAGAGAGTTATTTACAGGTCAGGAAATCAACAGTCTAGAAAACTTGTGGGGCGTGACGGGGGGGGGTTTTTTTTTTTTTTGGGGGGGGGTGGTTTTTGGGCCACAGTTCATGTGTTGCAGGAAACTGGCATGAATATTAACCCCAAAGTGAAGAGTTTGAAATTTTTGCATTAATTTTATTCCATTCTTTTCCTACCTCGCGTCATTAAATATCTCATTAAAACAAAAAAAGAAAAATTTAAAGAGGAGGGGGAGGGGAAGGAATGGGAATATAAGTTAGTGCAAAAATTCAAACTCTGGGGGGGGGGGCAATTTGGACTTAATATTCATGCCAGTTTCATGTCACACTATGTATGAAATGTGAGGGTCACAAATCACCTCCCGATAGCAAACAGATAACAGATCCCTCCGTCATGCCCCACAAGTTTTCCAGACTGTTTATTTCCTTACCTGTTGTAAATAACTTCTATATTGCGTTTTGTTATTCCAAGATCCTTTGAATATCCATGTCTTCTGTGTATAAAAAGTCTGTGAGTTTTCAATTTATTGTATTTCACCATATCTGAAGAAGAGAGCTAGCACTCTCGAAAGCTTACTATCAAATATACTCTGTTAGCCTCTAAAAGGTATGGCATGATTTCTGCACTCTTCCACTACTTTCTATGGCTAACACGGTACAACATTATACTCTGAGCTCCTTGGGCAGTTCCTTTGACCTCATGATTCTCATTTGCTCTGACATGCACTGTGAGCTGTGAGGTCTTATATAGACAGGTGTGCGCCTTTCCTAATCAAGTCCAATCAGTTTAATTAAACACAGCTGGACTCCAATGAAAGAGTAGAACCATCTCAAGGTGGATCAGAAGGAAATAGACAGCGTGTGAGTTAAATATGAGGGTCACAGCAAAGGGTCTGAATACTTATGACCATGTGATATTTCAGTTTTTCTTTTTTAATAAATTTGCGAAAATATCTACATTTCTGTTTTTTTTTCTGTCATGATGGGGAGCTGAGTGTACATTAATGAGAAATAAAATGAACTTTTTTGCTTTTAGCAAATGGCTGCAATGAAACAAAGAGTGAAAAATTTAAAGGGGTCTGAATACTTTCCGTACCCACTGTAAATAAAGGGTAGCTAAAGAGATAGAAATAACAGTAGTAAATTACCTGTAGCCATGAATACAAAGCACCTCAAACCACACTGAAAATATCTGTAGACAGGCACACCTCGACACATTTCACCTGTAGGTTTCCTGAGGAGAAAACCTATATTTATCTATGTATTTTCATTAAAAAATGTATTATGGTTTTATATATGTTTATTTTTGGTAATTTTTTCTTTTTTTGACAACGTTATTGTTGTTTCTTTTGCTGTGAGGTCACCCGGTACAAACATCTGGGGACCTGTAAACCTGCCGCTGCTGGAAACAGGACTGGAGATAGGTGAGTACATTTTTTTATGTTCTTGGCCCCTTCAGCAGCACAATTAAACATTAAAAATATCAATTTAAAAGCAATTTAATGCAATAACTAACAAATAACTACCAGTATCATTTAAAATTATATAATTTAAATATAAATATATTATTTCATTTATAAAGAATATAAATTATATGATTTAAATATAGAATTAAAAATAATAAAAATAACTACCAACAAAACCCTTGAAAGTCTTCAAATCTCAAAATGACTGCTGAGTGACCACACATAGATACATAGGTAGGATATCACTGTGTGATGTAATATCACAAAATAAAATTGGGTTGAAAATCTTATCATCTAGTGACACATATGCATTCCATGATTCAAAGTATTGTTACATCTACACATTGCACCTACAGGAGCTTTTATGACATTCCATTCTTAATGCTATTTCATTAAAATGGAATTGCATGCAGATATTCATCCTATGCCATGAAGCTCCTGATGAGTAAAAATCGAGATATAAACTAATCACAGTACCTTGCATGGCTGTCAGCACAGTTTGCAATAATGTATTTCTTATTTAGGACCAGAATCCACTCTTGTAAAAATCATCTTTTTATCCCTATACAAATGAGCAGAAAAGAGCTTTAAGGGCGTTACTTTCCATCAATGGGCTTCACTATCTGCTGCTGCTAACTGCTGCTAACAGAGGAGGTTTGGCATCTGTAGTGTAATGTTGGTGACTTTTCTGCATTCTGCTCCTCAACCTTGAATTGTACCTTTACATGGTCTCTCATACAAAGCTATGGATGACAATATTCCCAAGAGAATACCAAACTTGTGTCAAATATAGCAAAATCAAATAAATACCTGCCACATATATTTTTTCCACAGGTTTTTAATACAGGTTAGTAATAAAAGATCATAATTTACCTTTTACAATTAATGCTGGACCCAACAAGAGGCAAGGCACTTTTAGACCTAATTTTGACAAATGGACCTAACAAATAGTCAGAAGTGGAGGTCGAAGGTTATCTTGATAATAGTGACCACAACAAAATAAGTTTTCATGTACACTTTAAAAAGATGTTCGATAGAGTTGGTGCAAAATCACTAAACTTCAGGAAGGCCAATTTTCACAAGTAGAGAAAGGCGCATAGTAACATAAACTGGGACAATATCCTCCAAGTGACGGGGACACAAACAAAATGGAACATTTTAAAAAGCATTTTAACCCCTAGACGTCGCTAATCTGCCTATTTATGTCACTTTATCTGATGCCTGGTGCTGCAGTCACGTTAATTAAAGTCAAACACCTGTAACTTACAGCTGCTCCTGCAATAGTGATAAGTGCCAGAATCTCTATGCTAAAGTTACTGTCTGGGAGTTACACTGTGATAAGAGAAGCTTTTAGGACTTTTATGGTCACTATTATCAACAAAATTTAACCCGTCATAGTGATCATAGTAAAGTGAAACTACATTTGCATTCACACTGTGTTAGCAGAACTTGCTCCTCTGCCAGCCCCCACCATCACCTACTTCCTAGATGTTTGCTCTGTCTCAGCAGGGAGCCTAGCTAGAGATAACACCAACAGTTTACAGCCCTCTCCTATACTAAACTACTGGTTAATTTACACATGGACCAAGGGTCCAGAAAATAAGCAATGCTGGATATAAAACCATATAAAACCTAATTTTTTTTGTTGAAAAACTATATAAATGTGTACCCCTGTGATCAGAAGAACTAGAAAGTCTAATTTTAATATGTTTATATAATAGTCCTTTAATAGTCCCACAGTGGGGAAATTCAGTGAAATATGCAATAGTATATATAAAAACAATTTTGTTTTAGGTAAAAGAAGCAAAATTTACATTTTTTTCACATTTTATAACATTCTTCCACTTCTATAAAAAAAAAAAAATTAAACTTGATTAACAAATAATACCACTTATTTTAAGCCTTATATGTCCTGAAAAAAACATGGTAAAAATAGTTGAGATATGCAAAGCCATTAAAAAGATATTACGGTGTAAAGCAGTGCATACCAAAGTGCTAAATTTGGCCTGAGTATTGGGGCATCAATGACGCTTGGTCCTGAAAAAGTTAAATCTGGCCTTATAATACCTTATATGAATAAGTGGGTTAGAAATCATAGAAAACTAATATGGCTAACTAAAATGAGAAAAAGTGCAATGAGTGATTGAAAATAGTTTTCAAAGTACTAAAACAAAAAGACAGTGACACAACATTAAAAAAATTATAGAGATAAAAATAAATTCTGTATAAGACAAATAACAAAGGAAAAGATTGAGGCAGAGAGAATAATTGCCAGGGAAATTATAAATAATTAGAAAGCAAAAACTGAAAATGTAGGCCATCTCAAAAATAATCTGGGTGTAATGGTGGAGGAGGATGAGGAAAAGGCAAATTTATTAAATGATGTCTTCTCTACTATATTTACACAAGAAAAGACAATGATCAAAGACATGGTTAGGGGTAATGTAAATTCTCCAGGAGGACGTGCGGTGCTGCCTTCAAAATACTAAAATAGACAAATCGCTGGGTCTAGAAGGCATACACCCCTGAGTTCCCCAAGGGAATTATGCACAGTGATAGACAGACCCTTATATCTAATAAGGATTTAGTAATGACTGGGTCTGTTCCACAGGATTGGCACATAGCAAATGTGGTGCCAATATTCAAAAAGGGATCTAAAAGTGAGTCTGGAAACTATAAGCTGGTAAATGTAATCTTAGTAGTGAGTAAAATAATTGAAGGTTTTCTAAGAGATGCTATTCTGGAGTAGGTCAATGAGAGTTATCTTATAAAACCCAATCAGCATGGGTTTATGAGGAATCAGTCCTGTCAGAGTAATCTGATCAGCTTCTATGAAGAGGTCAGTTCTAGACTGGACATGGGTAATGTGGTAGATGTAATATATCTGGACTTTTCAAAGGCTTTTGATACTGTACTACATAAAAGGTTAGAACACAAAATGAGAATGTTGGGAATAGGGAAAACATATGCATTTGGGATCACAATTGGCTCAGTGATAGGAAACAGAGGGTGCTTGGTAATGGTATATACTCATACTAGGTCAAAGTCACCAGTGGATTGCCAAAGAGGTCAGAATTGGAGGGGTCACAGTCACCAGTGGTGGTTCCTCTCATGTTTAATATGTTTATTAATGACCTGGTAGAGGGTTTACAGAGCAGGGTGTCCATATTTACTGCTAAATTCTGTAAAGTTATAAAAAATGAGGAGGATAGTAAAATATTACAGGTGGATCTATGGAAGCTAGAAGCATGGGCGGAGACTTGGCAAATTAAATTTAATGTAAGGACAAATGTAAGGAGATTTTGATGGACAGTAAGTTTGCCATTATTGACTAGAGATGGTCAAACCTCTCAAGATTTGCTTTGTTTTGGGTTTGAGTGGCTTGGCTCCAGATCTGTTTCGGGTCAAACAAATTCGATATGAACCACAACTTAAATTGCCTTAAAATATTGTGTAAAACACTCTTAGGACTCCTAGGAACCTATCTATAAAACATAGTGTAGAACATTCTTTGGGCTCCTAGGAACCTATTTATAAACCATAGTGTAGAACATTCTTAGGGCTCCTAGGAACCTATCTATAAAACATAGTGTAGAACACTCTTAGGGCTCCTAGGAACCTATCTATAAAACATAGTGTAGAATACTCTTAGGGCTCCTAGCAACCTATGTATAAAACATAGTGTAGAATACTCTTAGGGCTCCTAGGAACCTATCTATAAAACATAGTGTAGAATACTCTTAGGGCTACTAGAGACCTATCTATAAAACATAGTGTAGAATACTCTTAGAGCTCCTAGGAACCTATCTATAAAACATCTGGCTGAGTGCTGGCAGTGGTGGTAGCTAGCAGTAGCATTAGCAGCAATAGAGTAAACAGAAGATGATGATAGAGACGGTGACACCTCAATTCAGGTGCATCAGCTGTAGGTGTTTGAAAATCCTTATGGATCCATGCCTGAGTAATTTTGACAAAAGTAATTTTTTTCCACATTACTTGTGGACAGTTTCGTACTGAAAAGCCACTAGGCCATTACGCTTGAAGGTGGACAAAATTAAACTGCTATAGCAAACTGGGCCAGCTCCACTGCTCTAACCTATTTGCCCAGATTCATAGAATCAGAATTATCTGCTGGAATATAGGTGCACTCTAGGTATGACTGTACATGCTGGTGCAGCCGATGGGTATCAGTTGCCTGTTGTGGCTTTGGGTAGCGCAGCAAGCTAAAAAATTTCTGGTTTTCATCATTCAGAAATTGTACTGGACCTGACTGTTGCTGTTGCTGCTTTTACTACACACGTGTGACAGGCAGTAATTGTTTCCTTTTAGATACAGAGTAGAATGATAACATCACTGATGCTGCAGTCCTTCCTTCTGAAAAATTTGGCGGCTTCTTCAAAGGGCTTGAGAAACAGGCACACTTTCCTTGTCAGCCTCCAGTGACATATCTCCAAATGACACATTGTCCCTGTGGTCTGCTGCATTCAGTAATCGTATACCACCTTCTGCTGATCACACAGGCCCTCCAGCATGTTTAAGGTGGAGTTCCACTGAGTTGGAACATCACAGACAAGGTGGTGCAAAGGCAAACTGTTTTGTCGCTGCAAATCAAGCGGGATGTTATTTTGTGAAGAACGGCTGAAATACGCAAATACTTTTCTGTCCATGAGGAGCACCAATAAGTGACTATACAGTTTAATAAAGCGGCAAACCATCAGTTTAAAGAGGACCTTTCATGTCCTCAGAGATGTGCAGTATTACATACTGTTAGAAAGTTGACAGCATGCTGAATTCAGCTTTCCCAGTATGCACGTGAGGGGAGAAGGAGGAGTGGATGCAACATCTTGCCATGGTGAATTCGCTGCAGTTCTGGATTGTGGCTGCTGCTGCTCAATACATTACCCCAGTGGGCCATGAAAGCCATGTATTTTCCTTGTCCATATTTGCTGCTCCACGTGTCAACAGTGGCATGCACCTTTCCCCAAATTGACATTTCCTAGGAAATGCCCACATTCTCTGACACAATATAAAGGAGGGACAGGTTTCCTAGAGTAATAATGTTGGTTAGGTATCCTCCATCGAGGTTACCTCAGTGTTATCCACTAAGTGATACGGCAGCCATTGCACCGCCAGCAGCTTGGCCAAGTGAGAGTTAAGATACAGAACCACCAGATGACTGGGCACATATTTCTGTTTCCTAGACACACATTTCCTTATGGATGACTGACATTGGTGTGAAAGAAGAGGAGGAGTAGGAGAAACAGAGGGTGATGATGATGATAATGACCATTTGCTAGGTGTAGATGTGGTGTGCCTACAAGGAAGATCATGTGGAGAGGGACTAGAACAGTGTCGTTCACTTCCCCTGCCAGCGTCACTGTCAAGTTTATTTTGCCAAATAAGATAGTGATTCCTTTTCATATGAGTACATAGAGATGTCATTTCTACACTTGTTCCTTCACGGCCACAGCTAAGTTTCTGTTTGCAGATCTTCCATATTACCTTGGATTTATTGTTTCGCAATTTAGAAAAAAATTCCCACATGGGAGGTGACCGCATGTAGTTAATGCTGCCAACACCAACAGCAGTGGAAATATGTTTGCCACCACCCCACCAATGTCCCCTAGGTCTGCCCAGGACAGTTTTTTTTGGATATTGGGCCTGCACAATGACTGGAATTGTTACTGTCGCCACTGCCAAAATCCTCTTCATCTGATATCATCTTGTCACCCTGCCAGATCCTATCCACAAAATAATCAGCAACAGCAGCAATGTCATCATCTTCCCCACTTTTTTCTGACGCATCATGGTCATACACACCCTCAGAATTACCCCCTAGCTCCCCTACTGCTACAACTACCAGTAGTAGTACAACTCCCCCTGCCACCACTAGCTCCACCACCAACAGTCATGTATTCAGTCATGACTTTTGTCATCCAGGTCATCAAAAAGCCGAGGAACACTGCTCTATGAGAAAAAAGACTAGGAGAAATAGATTGTCCAGCTGTGCCACATCACTACCAGGGAAATGTGTCAGTGAAGAATGTGAAAAAGGCATGGTTGACAGTCCAGAAAGGCCCTGCAGTAAATTATGTGCTATAGATGGTTAGAAACACACAGAAGCCTGACTAAGGATCACATCGCTCAAGGATGCAATATCTTCCTGTGACTAAGAAAAGTAATCAAAAAGGAGCTACAACAATCCTGTGGCTCCTGGCATTGCCACCAAAACCGGAAGTAGTGTTGCTGTTGCCATCAACATTATTATTGTTGATAGTACTTACACATGTATTTCCTCCTCCCCCTCTTTTTACCTATCCATCTGCCCTGTTTTTTTCCAGTCATTTTTTTTTACTGCACACAGTGCTTAATTATAATGATTGGTAACAATTCCAACACTGTGTATGTCTTAGTTTTTTCTTTTGTTTTTTTTTTTTTTTTTTTTACAAACAAGTAGTCAGCATTCATTTTTTAGATTAGCACAAGCGGCAATACTGTATATATATGCAGCTCAAAAAAAAAAAAACACTTGAGAAATTAATATTTTTTCAGATTAATACTAGAGATGAGCGATCGAAGCTGACGAAGTGGAATTCGATCCAAATTTCAGGAAATCTTCGATTCACATCGATTCCGGATTTCCTCACACTTCGATGTATCAAATCGCACATTTCCGATCGGGGATTTTAACCCCTTGGATGCCATGGTCAAACATGTTACCTGTCCCCCTCGGCACTCCCTGTGGTGATTAAACATAAGAAAATGCTGATACTCACCTGTCCTGGACTCAGCAGTAACTCCGGAGCTCTTCCTCCCCAGGCCTTACTGCTGGGGCCTGTGATTGGGTGTAATGACGTCAGCGCTGGCCTAATGCGCCGGCATAATGACATCATCACACCCCCACGTGACTGCTGAGGCCCAATCATAGGTCCCAGCAGTGACATCCGGGGAGCAGGACTTCATTTGGAAGGAAGAAGAGGAACGAGGAGGACAGTCAGACAGCTGTATTCCCAGGAGAGGTGAGGTTAAGGTGATTATAAGTGTTTGTTATTTTTAATCACTTCCCCTGGGCCTCTGATTATTATACTCTGGGGTTTGAGGAGACCCCAGAGTATAATAATAGCACCAGCTCTGGGGGCAGGGGGGATTGAAGCAGTGATATCTGATCACTGCTTCAATGGGGGGGATGGATTGAAGCAGCGTTATCTGGTTGCTGCTTCAATGGGGGGGTGAAATTGAAGCAGTGATATTCTGATCGCTGCTTCAATAGGTATACACTGCAATACACATGTATTGCAGTGTATAGGAGGCTGTCAGCCCGTGTAGACGCATATGCTGACAGACTCCATTCAAGGCAGGATCAACCAGGTATGTGGAGGGACAGCGATGTGGCAGACCTGGGGTCACCAGTCACACCACGGGTGGCCAAATAGGAGCAGCGGCACCCCCTGAAAATGTTGCGGGGGGGGGGGAAATCAGGACCCTAATATATAATAATACCCCAGAGATGTTTGACCGCGGCATCTCAGGGGTTAACACCTGCAATCGCATGGTTTGCGGGAAGTCCTTCCCGGCAGCGCCTGTTAGGGCGGATGTCAGGAAGGGGTTAATGAGATTCGCTGCAAATTAATTCGGATCAAATTGAATTGTTTTGGAAACTTCAGAGAATCGGTGGAGTAAAATTTTTGCAAAATTTACTCATCTCTATTTAATACTCTATAACACTGTATATTTGGTGAGCAGAAAAAAAAACCATGAAATAACAAGAGGGTTTTTTTTACTTTATATTAGTTGAACATCAACAAAAATACATTTAAATAACACATTTTTTAGATTAGCGCAGGCTGCACAGCAGCGAGAAAGGAAATGATTAAGAAATAAATATTTCTTCAGATTAATTCTCCATCACATTGTGTACTTGACTTGGTGATCAGAGCAGAAAAAAAAACATTAAATAACAAGAGGTTTTTTCTCCCCAGATTAGCACAGGCTCTTTGACTGTATATTGGGTGAATTGGGTAATTAACAGAATTTTTTTTTTTCACATTAGTGCAGGTGGAATCAGTGCTTTGCTGTTAGATTAGCAATATGTATTTAAATCAAAAAAATTGAATTGTTGCCCTTAACAATAGTTTTTTTTTTTTTTTTTTTTTTTTTACTTCCACTGGATCAACATTGCAGCCATTTTTGTTGAATTTCTAGACTCATTGGGGCAAATATATTAAGACTGGCATTTCGTATGCCAGTCTTAATAAATTCCGCAATAGGCGCAGGGCACAGCTGATTTATGAAGAATCTCCGGCCAGTTCATAAATCAGGCGTGCACCTGTGAGTCAGAATAGATAATACGGCAGTTGGGAACTAACATAGATTGCCATTATAACTCACACAAGAAAACTGCACCATATACAGTGAAGGAGCCCAGGAGAGGTGAGTATGACTGTGATGTTTATACACCTTCCCATGGTCTCTACTTATGATATCTGGGATGTGTTGGGACCATAAAGTAAAATAGTATTTTTTTAGGTGGTACCCCAAAAATAGACACTTGGGGTTGCATGTAGCTGATTATGTAAACATTTTCAACTTAGGAGAAGAAAAATAAAAATGTCAAAATGTCTCTCCCCCAGTCTGTACTGTAACACTTTGGTGTTTATCTTTTCATAAGCTCAAATACTTTTTAAAAAATGTCAATTTCATTAACCACAATGAAGAAAGGATTTCATTCGATGAGAGAAGAAGAGTGAGTTTTTCAAATGAATTGGTGCTGACAAATTGGGTATTTACACCTCAAAAAAATTATATGTTTCAGACATATAGCTATAGCTACTTTAAGCCAAATAATACTCTACCAGAAGATGAATGGCTTCACATTAAAAACGACAGATTGATATGGAAAAATGGGATGGTAAGTCTTTTTTTTTTTTTTATTTACATGTGCATTGAAATTAAAGGGGTGTTCCAGTTCTTTTATTTAGCCCCTAGAATGACTTAAAGGAAATCTATCATTGCAAAAAAAGTTTTTTAACTAATCACACTATATTGTATCCTTTATAAAGGCTATTCCAGCAGTGCCTTTATTTTCAAGATGCAGGATGTAGATTTTGAAAGTTACTTTTCCTCTTTAGCTGCAGCATCTTGAGAGCACAGGGGACTGTCTTTTTTCATAGAGCACAGCCACGTCATTGCTGGATCCCGCCTATTTATTGTTAGGCGCTGTACTCTTCTGATTGTAGAGCCTTCCCCCTAGTCTTCATGTTAGTGACATCACTAGCATCTCAGCGCCGCTCTGAATTTTCTTCAAATCCCGCATATGTGCAGTACACTCAGCCACCTCGGGTTGATGCTGAGTGTGCTGCGCATGCTCCGTGCGCCATCTTGGATTTCCGAATGAAGGAGCATACTGCACATGCTCATAGATCTTCACGCGCAGTATGCTCCTTTGTTCGGAAATCCAAGATGGAGCACAGAGCATGCACCTTCTTGGATCAAAATCTAGATGCTGAATCTTGAAAATAAAGGCACTGCTGGAATAGGCTTTATAAAAGCTACAATACAGTGTGATTAGTTAAAAAATGTTTTTTTGCAATGTTAGATTCCTTTTAAAATATCACATACTGTATACTGTAGAGTCTCTGTTTGGATCTCCGATATTCGTTTACCTTATGCCTATTCATGAGAGTGTCAGCCTATCAGTGACTGAGCAGTGATACTCTGTTCCAAATTGGCATCAGTTTCTCTGATTGGCTGATGCACCTCTGTGTGGGCCAAAGATCAGGGAGATTAGGTACCTGAGCGAAGACTCTGGTGGATTATTGGGCAAACAGACAGGTACAGTGGGGAAAAAAAAGTATTTAGTCAGCCACCAACTGTGCAAGTTCTCCCACTTATAAAGATGAGGCCGGCCTGTAATTGTCATCATAGGTAGACCTCAACTATGAGAGACAAAATGAGAAAACAAATCCAGAAAATCACATTGTCTGATTTTTAAAGAATTTATTTGCAAATTATGATGGAAAATAAGTATTTGGTCAATAACAAAAGTTCATCTCAATACTTTGTTATATATCCCTTGTTGGCAATGACAGAGGTCAAACGTTTTCTGTAAGTCTTCACAAGGTTGGCACACACTGTTGCTGGTATGTTGGCCCATTCCTCCATGCAGATCTCCTCTAGAGCAGTGATGTTTTGGGGCTGTCGCTGGGCAACACGGACTTTCAACTCCCTCCAAAGGTTTTCTATGGGGTTGAGATCTGGAGACTGACTAGGCCACTCCAGGACCTTGAAATGCTTCTTACGAAGCCGCTCCTTCGTTGTCCTGGCGGTGTGCTTGGGATCATTGTCATGCTGAAAGACCCAGCCACGTTTCATCTTCAATGCCCTTGCTGATGGAAGAAGGTTTGTACTCAAAATCTCACGATACATGGCCCCATTCATTCTTTCATGCACATGGATCAGTCGTCCTGGTCCCTTTGCAGAGAAACAGCCCCATAGCATGATGTTGCCCCCCCCATGCTTCACAGTAGGTCTGGTGTTCTTTGGATACAACTCAGCATTCACTCTCCTCCAAACACCACGAGTTGTGTTTCTACCAAACAGTTCTACTTTGGTTTCATCTGACCATATGACATTCTCCCAATACTCTTCTGGAACATCCAAATGCTCTCTAGCAAACTTCAGACGGGCCCGGATATGTACTGGCTTAAGCAGGGGGACACGTCTGGCACTGCAGGATCTGAGTCCCTGGCGGCGTAGTGTGTTACTGACGGTAGCCTTTGTTACGTTAGTCCCAGCTTTCTGCAGGTCATTCACTAGGTCCCCCCCGTGTGGTTCTGGGATTTTTGCTCACCGTTCTTGTGATCATTTTGACCCCACGGGGTGAGATCTTGCGTGGAGCCCCTGATGGAGGGAGATTATCAGTGGTCTTGTATGTCTTCCATTTTCTAATTATTGCTCCTACAGTTGATTTCTTCACACCAAGCTGCTTGCCTATTGCAGATTCAGTCTTCCCAGCCTGGTGCAGGGCTACCATTTTTGTTTCTGGTCGTCCCTCCACAGCTCTTTGGTCTTCACCATAGTGGAGTTTGGAGTGTGACTGTTTGAGGTTGTGGACAGGTGTCTTTTATACTGATAACAATGTCACACAGGAGCCATTACTACAGGTAGTGAGTGGAGGACAGAGGAGCCTCTTAAAGAAGAAGTTACAGGTCTGTGAGAGCCAGAAATCTTGCTTGTTTGTAGGTGACCAAATACTTATTTTCCACCATAATTTGCAAATAAATTCTTAAAAAAATCAGACAATGTGATTTTCTAGATATGTTTTCTCATTTTGTCTCTCATAGTTGAGGTGTACCTATGATGTCAATTACAGGCCAGCCTCATCTTTATAAGTGGGAGAACTTGCACAATTGGTGGCTGACTAAATACCTAAATACTTTTTTCCTCACGATATATATATATATATATATATATATATATATATATATATATTTTTTTTTTTAAATTTATTTTACTCCTCACCTTTTTCATTCACAGAGCAGTATTAGGCATTATTTATTTGCTGTGCACAAATTGTACTAAATACTGGTATCATTTAATATTTTTCACAATGTACTGGGAAGCTGGAAAAAATTCAAAACTGGTTGAAATTAGAAAAAAAATGTATTTGTGCCATTTATTATGGCCTTTGTTTTCAAACCATTTACTGTGCAGCTAAAATCCAAAATGACAAGTTAACAATATTCTGTGGATCAGTACATTTATAACAATACCAAATGTATATAGTTTTTGTTTAAA